>JAURVB010014395.1:0-107500 GCA_033002965.1 Piper betle | reverse complement strand
CTAGACCCTAAGCCCTGAACCCTAAGCCCTAAGCCCTGAGCCCTAAACCCTAAACCCTGAGCCCTAGGCCCTAAGCCCTGAGCCCTGAGCCCTAAGCCTGGGCCTAGGCCCTAAGCCCTAAGCCCTGAGCCCTGAGCCCTGAGCCTAGGCCTAGGCCCTAAGCCTAGGCCCTAAACCCTAAACCCTAAACCCTAAACCCTAAACCCTAAACCCTAAACCCTAAACCCTAAACCCTAAACCCTAAACCCTAAACCCTAAACCCTAAACCCTAAACCCTAAACCCTAAACCCTAAACCCTAAACCCTAAACCCTAAACCCTAAACCCTAAACCCTAAACCCTAAACCCTAAACCCTAAACCCTAAACCCTAAACCCTAAACCCTAAACCCTAAACCCTAAACCCTAAACCCTAAACCCTAAACCCTAAACCCTAAACCCTAAACCCTAAACCCTAAACCCTAAACCCTAAACCCTAAACCCTAAACCCTAAACCCTAAACCCTAAACCCTAAGCCCTAAGCCCTAAGCCCTAAGCCCTAAGCCCTAAACCCTAAACCCTAAACCCTAAACCCTAAACCCCAAACCCCAAAACCCCAAACCCTAAACCCCAAAACCCTAAAACCCTAATACCCTAAACCCTAAACCCTAAACCTTAAACCCTAAAACCCTAAACCCTAAACCCTAAACCCTAAACCTTAAACCCTAAATATGGTTTTTATATTGTAAACCCTAATTGTTATTTTTAAATTAATCTACCCCGTTCGGCTTATCGAAGTGCACGTTGATCTTCTGAAATTGAAGGTCAAAGTCACCCTAGTACATCAAGAAGCGGTCCATCTCATGGTCAATTTGGCCCCGATTTAGATCCACTCTGGCGTGCCTCGATGTGCAAGATCTCTCTTGTGTCGGAGGCACTTGCCGGTAAGAATGAAAATGAGGATGGCAGAATCCGGTACTCCATATAACTACGGCGTCCGAAAAAATGTCAGTCACTGAATATAGAGAGGATGGGGCAGGGGTACTAGGGGGTGTGGATCACATTTTAATTTTGTACAGTTTAAACTTTCGTATCACCGGTATAATTTTTAAATTAAGTTCAACTCAAGTCGGACACTTAAAATTTAACCAAGGCAGATATTTGTAATTTCAAAATGTAAAATTTCAAAAATGCGTTGATTTAAATTTTAATTTATTCCCAGTAATAATTTTAAATTGTAAGATTTCACATATCCCGCTCTATCAAATATTTAAATTTTAATCAACACCCGCTATTAATTTGAAATTACAGCCAATTACACATAAATTTGTACACATTTCCGGTCATAAAATCTAAATTTTCAAACATGCAAACATTTAAATATTAATCAATTCCCTGTCTAAGTTTTAAAACACTAATTTTGCACATTTAAATTTTAAATCAAGCCTGCCATATATTTAAAAATTCAACCAATCTGAAATTTAAAAAAGAGAAAAATATCCATCCATCTTGGCCGTCCAAAGGAGATTGAAAGGACGGCCCTGATCTAATAAAAAAATAATAATTTAAACGGTCGGTTCTGCCGCCGGCAGCTCGTCGCGGCCAGTTCAGGCTGCCGCAGGCCGTGGGCGGCCTGGCCGCCCACCGGCCAAATACGGCTACCGCCGGCTGTCGCTCCACCTTCACCCGGCCGCGCTCCACCTTCCCGCCGCCTAGGTATCCACCGCCCCGCCGCGGTGTCGTTCCACGGCAGTCGCTCCCGCCGGCCACGCTCCACCTCGATCCTGGCGACAGCAGCGAGGCGGCAACCTGGCTGGGTGGGGGCAACCGAGTAGGGGTCGAGGCGGACCGAGGGGGCAGGAAAGGGTCAGCCGGGCGAGGTCTCGGCAGCGGTGGGACGGCATAACCGGCAAACCGTGTTTTATTTTTTAAACGACAGATCTGGGCCGTCCTTGTAATCAGACGGTCCAGATCGTACATGTTTTTTAACTACATCTAGGTCGTCCTCGTAATCGGACGGCCCAGAGCAAAAACTAGTTTTCTTTTTAAAAAACAGATCTGGTCTGTTTATGTAATCGGACGGTCCAGATTTATATTTAAAAATAACCCCAGAAATCGGCATCCGTTGGCCGCGCGCAGCCACGGAGTTCAGATCTGCTGCCGCCGCCACTCAGATCAGTTGCCCCCACTTGCGCCGCTCCACTCGACACCAACTCGGTCGTCCCCACCCAGCCAGGCCATGTACCACGGTCGCCCCTGCCAGGCTGCACACACCCGACCACGCCTTGGTCGGCTCCGGCCCCTATGTGCCGCCTCCCGGCTGCGACATGGCGATGGCGATCGCAGCATCCGGGGCGGGGCTGCCCAGCCGGGGTCGAAGTAGAGCGTGGCCGACAGGTGGCTTGGGGGCTACTGAGGCGGGGTCGGGGTGTGCGCGGCTTTGCTGGGGCGACCGCGACGGGACGGCAACCCCGGCGGGGCAGGGCCTGCCTTGCAGGGTCTCAGCAGCGGCAGGACGGCATCACCGGAGAGAGTGTTTTTTAAAAAAACGACAGATCTAGACCGTTGTTGTAATCAGACGGTCTAGATGGAAAATAAGCTGGTCCGTTGTTGGTATCGGATGGGCCACATCGTCCATGTTTTTTAACTTCATCTAGGCCGTCCTCATAATCGCACGGCTCAGATCAGAAAATAATTTTCTTAGGTACAAAAATTAAATATGAGCTATCTTTCTAATCGAACGGTATGTTATAAATTTTTCTAACCTCTGTTATAAATTTTAAAATAGATGAATGTGAATTTTAAAGTTTAAACCATTCCCGCAATAAATTTCAATTTTAAATCAAGTAAATATTTTAATTATACTTAAGTTCGACTCGAATATCTTTTATATATTCCAGTTCGACTCGAGCTAGAATACATTTAAACTGTTTAATTTTACCGAGCTCTAGCAATGTGTTCATAAGCTCGAAACCGGTTCGATTAAAAGTTAAAAGTACATCATTTAAAAAATACTATTAATCTAAAATGAACCCACAACCCCGCCAAAATTTAAATTTGAAATTTTCCAACAATAAATTTGAAGTTATAAATGTTTTAAATTTCAAATTTAACACAATCCTGCCAAAATTAAGATTTCCAAACATTTTACTAATTAATTTAAAAATAATCCCGACATAATTTAAATTGTAAAAAAAAATTAATTTAAAAGTTAACAAAATCACAAAATGAAATTCAATTATCAAATATTTTGATATTAAAATATATTTTAATCGGATCTGATATGGGCCGTAGACCATCCCGCCGCGGTAGAACATCCCAGCCGCGATCCACCTTGACCCAGCCTCGGTCTCGCCCCCGCCGCGGTCGTTTTCGGCCCGCCGCGTGCTCTCCCGCAGCTCTCGCCCCCCACCCCGCCTTCTAGCCCCCACCCAGCCGCGGTCGCTCCCGCCCGGCCGCGCACACCGCGACCCTGACGCCCGGCCGCGCACACCGCGGTGTCGTTCCACGGCAGTCGCTCCCGCTAGCCACACTCCACCTCGATCCTGGCGACAGCAGCGAGGTGGCAACCTGGCTGGGTGGGGGCAACCGAGTAGGGGTCGAGGCGGACCGAGGGGGCAGGAAAGGGTCAGCCGGGTGAGGTCTCGGCAGCGGTGGGACGGCATAACCGGCAAACCGTGTTTTATTTTTTAAACGACAGATTTGGGCCGTCCTTGTAATCAGACGGTCCAGATCGTACATGTTTTTTAACTACATCTAGGTCGTCCTCGTAATCGGACGGCCCAGACCAAAAACTAGTTTTCTTTTTTAAAAAATAGATCTGGTCTGTTTATGTAATCGGACGGTCCAGATTTATATTTAAAAATAACCCCAGAAATCGGCATCCGTTGGCTGCGCGCAGCCACGGAGTTCAGATCTGCTGCCGCCGCCACTCAGATCAGTTGCCCCCACTTGCGCCGCTCCACTCGACACCAACTCGGTCGTCCCCACCCGGTAAGGATAGGTTGGGGGCAGCATCTGGAAACTTGGTATTTTTTTTAGTTTGTGTAATATGAAGGGGGAAACATCTTAGTTTTTAACTAAGTTTTCTAATAAATTTACAAAAATTTTAAAATCATAATTATTTAACCAACTTTTCTAATTAATTAACCAACTTTTCCCACCGATAGTGTGTCCTGTGGCCACGATAGGGTGCGTATTAGAAGCGATAGGGTACATCCGAGGTTGACGGGCTGCTCCTCGGCCGTGACAGGTTACACTAGGGACGCGAAAGGGTGCACCTCGGCCGGGACAGGGTGGGACTCAGTCGCATCTAAGTAAAGTGAGGATGCGACAGGGTGCGCTGGGGATGCGTTAGGGTGCACCTCGGCGAGGACAGGGTGCAGTGGGGACGCGACATGGTATGCCTTAGTTGGCACAGGGTGAGCCAGGGCCGGAACAAGGTGAGATGGGGATACAAAAGGGTGTGACTCCGACGGGACAAGGTGAACCAGGGCCGGGAGAGGGTGCACATCGCCCACGACAAGGTGCAGTGGGGATGGGATGAGGTATGCCTCGACCGTGACAGGGTGCACTGGGGACGCGAGAGGGTATACCATAGCTGTGATTGGGTGCATCAACGCTACGACATGGTACGCCTCTGTCGGCACACAGTGAGTCGAGGATGCGACAGGCTGCGCTCAAGATACGAAAGGGTGCGTTGGGGATGCAATAGAGTGAGTTGGGGAGGCCTAAACCCTAAACCCTAAACCCTAAACCATAATGGCTCATGATTATACATGTTTAAGTGTTGATGAGATTGATAGATTAGGTTTTTTTATTCGAGGTACCTGCTTAGCACAATATACCATCTCATCCACAACAAGAAGGGGGGAAATAGTGGCAACATTTCCACTCAAACTTGTCTCGTTGGATTCGAGTTTAATCAAGTTACGAGTCGAGTCATGTTACGAGTTGAGCTATGAGTCAATTTCCAGTTAAATCAATCAAAAAAATTAATCAATCAATCTTATTATATTATACTATCGAGTCAAATTCGAGTCGAATTACAAGTCAATTTCGAGTCGAGTTGAAAACTATCTTACTCAAACTCAACTTGTTGGAGTCGAGATCGAGTATTTAAATCTCGAGTTTCGAGTCGAATCGAGCCGAGCCAAGCCGAATGCAAAATGTTTACGAGTAAATTTGCTCAATTAACAGCGTTAAGCTTATATACAAGCTACCAATCACTTCTAATCATGTATGGGATAAACCCAGGCAACACCCATCTTCTCAGCCATCCCTATCCTTCCATTTGAAGTAACTTATCACTCGTACTAGTAGTGGTAGAGAAGTGAGAGACAAGAGGTGAGAGGCGGCAAGGTCAAAGCTGCTCTCTTCTCTCCGTCTTTGTAAGGGGGAAACAAAAGGAAGATTGTTTCCTCTCTTCTTCCCTTTCCAGGTCCGTTGCCCGTGCTTCCCTGCTTTCAAATCTTCTTTTTATTTTTTATTTTTATCCTTTTCCTTTCATATGAATAAATACTTTCCGTTCGATGCGCCGAGGGGTGAAACACCAATGTGCTATGCGGCCTAAATGTCCTGCAAATTGAATAAAAACTCATAATAGAGGTCCCCTAACATGTGGTCCAATCCAATTAGGGCCTTAATTGAGTGGAGCATCGTCATGTTTGTTTCAGTTTGTCTTTCAATTATCCAGCTCATCATGCACTTGTTTGAAATAAATTAGACATTTCTTCCAACTTTAATTAGCTTAAAAGCTCAGTTTGTATTTATGTTTTTCTCATATTTGATTACTTCAAATGTCGAAATATGCATACTTCGACTAGACGTGACCGCTATTGTAAAATTTGGTCGGGTCAGGTAGAACAAGTTGGTAGGTAAGTTGTTGAAAGGCTATACCAACTCGTGAAAATAAGAAATGACTCGAAAATCAAGGAAATTCAGGCCAGTTTCTTAATAATGAAAAATCCATAGCCCAACTTGATGGATAAAAGGTTACGAATTTGACATTTTACTTTAAATTCTTAGTACTTGTGGAACACTCACTTTCATAAATGCTTTTGACAACAAAATTTGTCTAAAAAACTCAATGTTGGCATGTTTTATTTTTTATTTTTCAAATAAGTCATATAAGGCGTTTAAGTGTTTTCTATATTCATTGAAAAAAAGTGTAAAACTCGTGATTCAAATTATAATTTTATATTAACGAACGAGCTATTTTGTGAATCATATGTTGAGTTGATGTTAGTCATGAATTATAAAATATGAAGGTTAAATGTACCTGAGTGATGATAATATTAAAAAGACGATGAGAAATGAATTACTAAATGTTCGGGTGCGGGATCATCCGCCCCCTCGAATCGGTTCTTGTGTGATTCGGGTTTAAAGGTTCGGTGGGACCGAGGCACCCTTGCCGCGCAAAGAGATAGTGCGATGGAAATAGAAAATATTTCAAACAGGAAAATTTTTACGTAATTCCTTAGGGTTCAACTTGAATCCCTAAGTCAGTCTACGCTGAGATTAGTACTCACAATCCACTATTTCTCCTTTGATTTTTACAAGTTACACAAAACAGTGAATTTTTGCTGCCTTTAGATAAACTTGCCCGGCTATGTGTGGAAGGCCTTCAAATTATTTCTAGAGTGTTGATAGGCTGAACCAGGCCGTTCTGGGTTGGTTCAAACCAAACAAATGATGAATCGGACCGGATGGCGTACGTCGGCTTCCTTTCTTTCTGCGTGCGCCAGTCTACAGGTGGTGTATGGTACACCAGCTCCAATCCGGGTCGCGGTTTCGTAACCGGTCACGGTCTGGCTTCACGGACGCAGACTGGGAAGAAGGATTTGGTCTCAGACACGACAAAAGCGAATGTGGTCAACAGTAAACGGGTCCGACAATCCGGCTACAGCGGCAGTGCGATGGTGGTTTTGGTGGCTGCGATGGCGGCTTTTCCGGCAGCTAATGGTGGCGGAGATTGCCCAGAACTGTACATCATAGAATGGTGAAGATCTTGGCGGTGCTCCAATGGTCAGTGGCGGCTCCGGTCGGTCAGCCGGATGCCGGAAAGTTAGACACTTTTCTGCACTTTTGTGCTAAGCTGGTCACTTCTCGATTTTTTCGGCAACCTCATCGACGAACTCCGGCGGCTCTTGGCTTGGGTTTGTAGATCACTTCTCCACCTTCACTTGATCACAATGGAAAGTCTGGGAACGAACGGCGCTGGTCAGAAAATCGCCACAAAATCAGCTCTCCGTGACTGTTTCCACTCGTTTCTATCTTTTCCTCTGGTCGGATGGGTCTATTCTTGGCTTTTCTCCGGCGACTGCAATGGCAAACACCGGCGAAGCTCACTTTGGGTTTGTAAACTTCTCCTCCTTTTTCACTTTGGTCACTACTTTGGGGCCGGTAACTACCGGAGGTGGTCGAAAAACTGTCGCAAAATCATCTCTCCGCGACTGTTTCTGCTCTGTTTTCGACCTTCTCTTCTGGTCGGATGGGTCTCTTCCTGGCTTTTCTCCGGCGACTGCAATGGCGAACACCGGCGAAGCTCACTTTGGATTTCGAGACCACTCCTCCGTCTTCATATTTCACTCCACGACGGCGCTGGGAACGGCCGTCATTGGTCGAAAAAAACCAGTGAAATCTGCTCTCTGTTGCTTTGTTTACTGCCTTCTCCCTCCCTTCTCTGGTGGGGTGCTTCGTGGCGATTTCCCAGCGATGACAGGAGTCTCCGGCAGCAAATCCTTGAGGCGTTGTGTAGGGGACACTTCAAGCTTCACGCCCGTGGTCTCGGACTGGTCCAATACGGCCAATGTTGTCCAAAAAATTGGACAGAGATGCTATCTTCTTCTTCATTGCCGGCGGGTTTGGGCACAACTTTGGCTGGCGGCTTGGCTTTGAGGGAAATGAGGGAACACTGGGAATGGAGAGAGGTCTTGGACGGACATTGGCGTTGGAGACCTTGCTTCACCGGTCTTCTCCTCTTCTCACGGCAATGGCGACAACTTCACAGCAGAGTCTTTATTCCGGCATGTGCAACAGCAGCAAGGTAGGTTTCATCTTCAAGGTTTGGCAATAAATGGAGATGGGTCTCCTATGGCACTATGGAAATGTTTCTCCTCGGCAATGCTTCACAGAAAAGATGATGGTGTGGTTGGCCAGGGGGTCTCCGCGCAAGGAGCTCTTCCCCTATTCTTTCTTCTATTTCTTTTCTTTTCAACGTACGAGCCCCCCTTGCTTCAGCAATAACACCCGGTTTGTATAGAATTGGGATAACTCCTGAGTGAGAGATTTCCTCCAACGGCTGTAGAACAATGTCTGCCTCTTCTTTTGGCAATTCTTTCTCTAGTAGTTTTGAAACCGTATGACTAATTCTCTTATAACATGCAAGAAGTCATCTACGTAAGTGGTTTGAGTATTGTCACATAATTGAGTAAATATTATCCATATAACCGCATAAAGATAAATATTTTTTGGATAAATATGTACAAACACTAAAATATATTAAAAAATTAAAAATTGAAAAAAAGTTGATCAAAGTCAAATGTTCACGTGAAAAAATATATAAAAATAAAAAATAAAAAGAAATAATAAATGCAAGGTGTGTGTGTGTGTGTATATATATATAAACATTGTTGTGCGCTGCGTGAAAATGCGGCGCATTAGCAGCATAACATCCATGGGCCGTCGGATCCAAATCCGGCGGCCCACGATTAAATCCCCCCCCCAATAGCCAACTCGTTCCCGCCGGCGGCTTTCATCGGTCTATAAACCACCGGCCTCGCCCATCCCCGCTGACCACCTCCTCTCGCCCATTCCCGGCCGCCTGTCCCCGCCGACCACCCCCTCTCGCCCATCCCCGCCCCAGTTCGACGCGAACCCTGCCGGCCACCAACCCCTCCCCAACTTGCCGCCCCCAAACGCCGCCCCTCCCGCCCCCTCCCTTCTCTCCCCTGCCCTCCCCAAACCCGCCGCCCCTACCCCCGCCACCGCGGGCACCCCTGCCCCTGCCGTCATGGGAGCCCCCTACCCACCCATCGCCGTCCCCCAGCCCCCGCACCCTGCCCTGCTGTCTCCCGCCCCTACCCCCCAGACCGCCACCTTCCACCCTCGCCCCTGTCCCCGCCCGCTCAACCTCCCCCCCCAGGCGAGCCGCGGCCCCCCTGCCCCCGCCCACAGTCGCAACTCCCCTCCCTCCCCCCCCCCGCGGGCGGCCGACGGCGAGGTCGCCGGTAGTGGGGCGGCGCAGCAACATAGTGGGGGTAAGAAATAGAGCAGGGTAATTTCGTAATAAAAATTTGACTCGATCCCGACTTGAGTCAAATTTTTATTACAAAATAAATATTAAAAAAATAAAATATTTTCGTAATAAAAATTTGACTCAATCTCGACTTGAGTCAATATTTTGAAATAATTTTTTAAGAAAATAAAATATTTTTGTAATATTGACTCGAGTCGGAACAGAGTCAAGTTTTTATTACGAAATAAATTTTTAAAAGAATAAAATAATTTTATAATAAACACTTGACTCATCCTGTGCGACTCGAGTCAATATTATAAAATAAATTTTTAAAAAATAAACTAATTTTGTAATAAAAACTTGATTCGATCCCACGCTGATTTCTACCAATAATCGAGTCAAGTTTTTATCACAAAATTAGTTTATTCACCCCGCCCCTGTCCCCGCCCGCTCAACCTCCCCCCCCAGGCGAGCCGCGGCCCCCTGCCCCCGCCCACAGTCGCAACTCCCCTCCCTCCCCCCCCCCGCGGGCGGCCGACGGCGAGGTCGCCGGTAGTGGGGCGGCGCAGCAACATAGTGGGGGTAAGAAATAGAGCAGGGTAATTTCGTAATAAAAATTTGACTCGATCCCGACTTGAGTCAAATTTTTATTACAAAATAAATATTAAAAAAATAAAATATTTTCGTAATAAAAATTTGACTCAATCTCGACTTGAGTCAATATTTTGAAATAATTTTTTTAAGAAAATAAAATATTTTTGTAATATTGACTCGAGTCGGAACAGAGTCAAGTTTTTATTACGAAATAAATTTTTAAAAGAATAAAATAATTTTATAATAAACACTTGACTCATCCTGTGCGACTCGAGTCAATATTATAAAATAAATTTTTAAAAAATAAACTAATTTTGTAATAAAAACTTGATTCGATCCCACGCTGATTTCTACCAATAATCGAGTCAAGTTTTTATCACAAAATTAGTTTATTTTTTAAAATTTATTTCGTAATATTTACTCGAGTGCGGATCAAGTCAAATTTTTATTACTAAATTATTTTATTTTTAAAAAAATTTATTTCATAATAAAAACTTGACTCGAGTCGAGATTGAGTCAAGGTTTTATTACAAAATTATGTTATTTTTTTAGTTTATTTTGTAATAAAATTTTGATTCGATCCCGACTTTAGTGAAGTTTTTATTATGAAACTACCCTCCCCTATTTCTCACCCCCTTTGTTTTGCCACAGGAGCAGGGTGGCCACGCTTGCCTGGGTGGGGCGGGGGGGGAGGTAGGTGGGGGGTCTGCGGCTGCAGGCGGGTGGGGGCGGTGGCGAGGGTGGTGGCGGGCGGGTGGGGGGCGATGGTAGGGGTGGTGGCAGGTGGGGGGCGGTGGCAGGGGCGAATGCGGCGGTGGGCCATGGGCGGTGGCGGGTGGGGTGTCTGGATGTGGGTGACGGGTGGGCCGAGGGCGATGGCGGGCAGGGTGCAGGGGTGCCCGCGGGCGGCAGGTGGCCAGCGGCGGGGTGCCCAGTCGGGGGTGCTGACGGCGCTGGGCTGCCGGATCTGGATGGGCGGCCTAGATTGCATGATGCTGATCCGCTGTATTTTCATATATATATATATATATATATATATATATATATATATATATAGAGCGTGGTGGCTGTAATGTAGCACAGCCAACTTGGCTGTGCTGCATTTTTCCAGCCGTTGGATTTAATCCAACAGCTAGAAATTACTTTCCAGCCACACAACACCCCCACCCGCCGGAAATTAACTCCGGCGGCTCTTCTCCTCGGCCGGCCGCCACGTCCCCTTCCCCTGCGCGTCCCCTCCACTTCCCCCGCCACGCCCGCCTGCCGCGCCCGCCTGCTACGCCCGCCCGCCGTCGCCCGCCCGCCTCGCCCTCCCGCTGTCCGCCGCGCCCGCCCACTGCCCGTTCCCCTTGTTTTGGCGCGCCACCTCGAGTCACCCAGGGAAGAGTCGGGAATGGGGGGGACGAGGCTAGGATGGTCGTCGCCGGGGTTGGTGCTCGGCGGTGAAGCGTGGAAGGTGGGCGGCAGTGGTGGCCGAGAATCAAATCGGTAGGGAGAGGGGGAAGGAAGGGAGGCGGTGGTGAGGTGTCCCTGGTTAGCAGTGGGCGGCCGGCGGCGAGGTCGCCATCGGTGAGGTGGCGCGGCAAAAAGGGGTTAAGAAACAGAGTCGCCGGCGAAACAGGGGAGGAGGAAATGAGCAGGGGTAGTTTCGTAATAAAAACTTGACTAGCTCCTGACTCGAGTTAATATTACGAAATACCTCTCGAAAAATATTAAAAAATAAAATAAAATACCATAAAATAAAATAATCCATTAGAACTTAATTATTTTATTTTATGGTATTTTACTCTATTTTTTTATATTTCTGGGATTTCTTTCGTAATATTGACTCGGGTTGGGACCGAGTCAAATTTTTATTACAAAATTATTTTATTTTATTTTTAAAATTTTATTTCGTAATATTGACTCAAGTTGGACCGAGTCAAGTTTTTATTACAAATTTATTTTATTTTATTTTTTAAAATTTATTTTATAATATTGATTCGAGTCAGGACCGAGTCAAGTTTTTTATTACAAAATTACCCCTCTCGAAAAATATGAACAAAATAGGGTAAAATACCATAAAATAAAATAATCCATTAGAATTTGATTATTTTATGTTATGATATGTTCCTGTATTTTTTTATGTTTTTTGGGATTTATTTTGTAATATTGTCTCGAGTCGGGATCAAGTCAAATTTTTATTACAAAACTACCACTCTCGAAAAATATGACCAAAATAGGGTAAAATACCATAAAATAAAATAATCCATTAGAATTTGATTATTTTGTGTTATGATATTTTCCTATATTTTTTATGTTTTTTGGGATTTATTTTGTAATATTGACACGAGTCAAGAAGGAAGAAATAGGTAGGGGTAGTTTTGTAATAAAAATTTGACTCGATATCGACTCGAGTCAATATTACCAAATAGATCCCAAAAATATAAAAAAATACAAAAAATACCATAAAATAAAACAATCGAATTCTAATGGATTATTTTATTTTATGGTATTTTACTCTATTTTTTTCTAATCTTTCGAGATGTATTACGTAATATTAATTTAAATCGAGAGCAAATCAAGTTTTTATTATAAAATTGCTATTGTTTCATTTTTCTCCATCAACCCTTTTTTCTCACCCACCTCACTAACGCTGTCACCTAGCAATTTTGTAATAAAAACTTGACTCGTCCTGACTCGAGTCAATATTACGAATAAATTTCAAAAAAATATGAAAAAAATAAAGTAAAATACCATAAAATAAAATAATCTATTAGAATTCAATTGTTTTATTTTATGGTGTTTTCTTGTATTTTTTATTTTTTTGGGATCTATTTGGTAATATTAATTCGAGTCGAGACCGAGTCAAATTTTTCTTACAAAGTTATTTTATTTTTTTAAATTTAACCGAGTCAAGTTTTTATTCCAAAATTATTTTATTTTTTAAAATTTATTTCGTAATATTAACTCGAATCGGGAGTCAAATTTTTATTTTGAAATTATTTTATATTTTAAAATGTATTTCATAATAAAACTTAACTCGAGCCATGACCGAGTAAAATTTTTATTACATTACTGCCCTCCCCTGTTCGCCACCCCCCCTCTGTTTTGCCTTGCCACCGGCAACCCGCAGGGGGGGGGATTGAGGGGATTGCGAGGGTGGGGCGGCAGGTGCGAGCGGGGGCAGGGAGGTGGTGGGGAACGCGACGGGGGGGGGTGGCCGGCGGCGCTTCGAGCGGGGCGGGCAGGGACGGCCGCGGCTTCGAGCGGGGCAGGCAGGGACGACCGCGGCGGGGCAAGTGGGGGATCGCGAGGGTGGGCGGCGGCTACGAGTGGGGGCAGGGGCAGGGCAGGGGGATGGGCGGCTACGAGCGGGGCCGAGGCCAGGGGCGGGGGCGACTGCGGCTGCCGGAGGGCAGGGGCGACCGGCAGGGAAGGTCGGGGCGAGGGCGACCGCAGCTGTGGGAGGGCGGGGGCGACCGTCGGAGCGGCGCGGCGGCGGCGGGACAGTACCCCCTTCAATCCTTTATTTTTTCCCAGCCATTGGATTAAATCCAACGGCTGGGAAAAACTCCAGCGCAACCAAGATGGAATACATGAAACTTATTTCTATATATATATATATATATAAGTAAAAAAAAGAAAACAAAAAGGCAAGGCTGACGAGAGAGGTGCCTTTCCCGGTGGCGTGACCAGTGAAAAGAAGGGCCAAGTCTCGCCTCCTCCTCCAAACCGAATCACATCGCCATCGATATTCAATCCTTCCCTCTCAAATCAGTCGGTCCTCCCCTTGTTGTACCACATATGGCTGGGCGTTACGATACCAATCCCTTCGACGAAGATGAAGTCAACCCGTTCGCGGTTCGCTCCTTAATTTCCCCCTCTTTTCTTTTTCCTTTCCTTCTCAAATTAATTGATCTATCCCCCAACCTAGCATGAGCGCCCGCTTGGTTGGAAGTTTGATTATGCCAGTTGGTGGTGTTACTAATTAGTTGACACCCTTTTATTTTTCCTCATTGCTGAAACTTGCTCAAATCGTAGTTCCTTGGATCCTACTCCTTTTTATTTTTTCTTGAATCTTCCCAAATTTCTCTTATTGGAATGAATTTTGATCAATGGGATTCCATTTAGTCTTTGTACATTTGTATGTTTAGTCTGTCTGTGTTTATGCTTTTTCCCATAGATCTTCTCCTTTGGCATGGCTTATGGCTAATGGCTTATGCTTTATCTTTTTCTTTTTAACCATATTAATTATTTTGTTGTGGAATGCCTCCAAAGATTCGCCTGACTAGTTTGGTCCTGTCATAGATGGGATTAACGTGTGCAATTCTGTTAATGTTATTCAATTAGAATTGATTGCTTGCCCTGTATTTTTTTATTGAAACTGATTTTGAAGAAATTTGAGTGTTTTTGATGGATTTGCTTTTGTTGTCGGAGTGTCCGGGTGCCTTCCGTATCTTATATCTGAGATAGTATTACCGTATTTAGGCTTTGGGCAATGTGTTTTTGCTGCTATCTATTTACTGATTAATATTAGTAGCTAAGGTATACCAAGCATATGGGTGTCATGGTAGCAGTCAATAATTCTGTTCTCCATGTGTCAGGATTCTGCTCTTCGCGGAAGAGCAGCTGGCCAGTCAAACTACGGGGGAGGTGCATTTTATACGACAGTAAGCTTCTCTACATGTCATTCATTACTCGTTTCATTGTCTCTGCAAGATTTCTTTGTTAGCTTATGTTGGCATTTAGCACGCTCAAACCATTTATATATTTGCTTTTTGTGCGTCTAGTTATTTCTTAACTAAAATTAAAACCTTAATATTGTGTATAACTTATTCTTTTGAAAGTGTCTTTGTACTTATCCTCTAGCATTTTGGCTCCATTCTTCTTGAAGAGTACTTCTTTCACCAAAATACCTAATTTTCAGAATCCTGGAAGTGTCCCCCCTGCTGTAAATTCTAGACTTTCACCTCTACCCCCTGAACCAGCTGATTTCAACTATGACCGCGGCACTACAATTGATATTCCACTTGATTCATCAAAGGTATTTGATTTTATTTTCTTTAATGAGCATTGTGGATTTATCCTCTTGTTAAGTTTTGCACATATGTTATTAATTAGGACTTGAAGAAGAAGGAGAAAGAGCTACAAGCAAAGGAAGCAGAATTGAATAAAAGGGAGCAGGTACTTGCAGGAACATATTCTGGAAAAGTCTATTATGAAGTATCATTAGCCAATGTTTGTTGGGTTCAAGTCCATAAGAATGTATGAACTTGAAGCAGTTGCACAAATTAATGTCACCTGTGTTTTTAGACATCTATGAGAGAATTTTCATTGAAGGTGTATACATATATGGCGCTAAAAGAAATTTGGAATACTTGCTATATTAATTGGTATAATGCTACCCTTCATGTTTCTTTAGGTTTCTCTGAAATTTATTTTCTGAAGAACATGCCTTTGTTGTACATATTAGTCAAACATTTAGATGATGAAGGTTTGTTACTGTTATTTTCCTCTTTTGGGACTTGAAACTGGAAGGGCATCTGATTTAAAAGCTTGTCACATTGATTCACATGGTTTTGTGTCAACAGTCTTATTGTGAAAGCAATAAAATTAGTAATTTGTAACGACCCAGCCCCAAATGTAAACTAATGGGCTAAGTCATCTCTTTAAAAGTGATTAATTAAAGTTGAAGGTCTATAGTCCATTCTCATTAATAAATAGGATGTTACCCCATTAGGGATTAAATGTGAGACTAAGTTTAAGGATTTTATAATCCACCCACCTTAAGAAATTTCATCATCGAAATTTTTATACTTGACCCGTTACTAGTCTAAGCCCACGTCTTTCTCTCTCCCGTGACCAATAGTGTAGCTAATGTCTATATTCCAACCCACCATCCGATACGGAACCAGTTTGTTCTGATTTCATCAGTAACGACTCGGCCCAAAATGTAAATTAATAAGCTAAGTCAGTTTTTAACTTTAGTTACCGGCTTTTGAAAAAATGAGTTAGCCCATTAGTTATTACAGAACAAAACCTATCAACCCAATATAAAATGTGATAATGTATATATAATGATGATGGCTTATATGTTTTGTTTATTTCCACAGTATTTCTTTTTCTTTTGTTAGAGCTTGAGTCCTTCAAAGCTAAATCACTTAATTGAATGCTCTTCAGGAACTAAAAAGAAGGGAAGAGTCTGCTGCTCGAGGTATATATAATATATGAGGGGTAAAGGTGGTAAATTCTGAATCACTTAATTAAGCTCATTCTATGATTTTATTTCAGCTGGCATTGTCATAGAAGAGAAGAACTGGCCCCCCTTTTTCCCTGTCATTCATAATGATATTGCAAATGAAATCCCAATTCATCTGCAAAAACTGCAGTATTTTGCATTTGCAACATTGTTAGGTACGTGTAAACATTTTATCATTTTTCTTAACACTAGAAAACTTTTGTTTGTTGAAGGACAAAAATGGCATTTTTTAATGTTTGAATTAATTAATTTTCCGTGGCAATCTCATACAACAAAGACTTACTGGATTTTATCATGGTACTGTGTTCAATCCTGTTTCAATGTGGTCCAGGGCTCGCCTTGTGTCTTCTGTGGAATATTATTGCAGTTACAACTGCCTGGATAAGGGGAGAAGGTTGGCTACTTAGCTTAAATATCATGATATTTCGAGTGGTTTGGTGCTGTTGAATGAAATGACATATTCTGATGATTATCTGAATTTTGACTTGGTTGTGTTATGCATAATTCACCAATTATGCAGGGGTAAGAATCTGGCTTCTTGCAATCATATACTTCATTTCTGGCTGTCCGGGTGCTTATGTCTTGTGGTATCGTCCACTATATCGTGCCATGAGGTATCTTGTACTGTTGATCGAGAGTTTTCACAATCAATCGCTCAGTTTTTTGCGTCAATTAACTTTACTTGCTTTGATTTGTAGAACTGAAAGTGCTTTGAAGTTTGGGTGGTTTTTCTTATTTTATCTGGTAAAACTATTTTAATGTTTTATTGCTCCATCTTGGTTATTATTTCTTTAATATGCAAATAGCAACCATTTAAATTTTCTACCAATTTATTATCTGCAGCTCCATATTGGCTTCTGCATTTTCTCTGCTGTGGCTCCTCCAATTATTTTTAGAGGAAAATCATTGACGTAAGTGCTTTTTTTTTGGCCTTTATTAAGAGTTCATTTTGCATGGTGATTTGTGCGAGTAGGTTTGTGAGGTAAATTAATGTCCGTACTTCAAAAGTATGTCAAATGTTGTAGCTTGGATCAAGATGATCCTTCAGAGTTAATGGTCAAGGAAGATTAATCATGATATTACTTTAGCATTGTTTAGGTGGATTTTCTATTTTAAATGATCCCTATGTTGAAAAGTCTTCATTAAAATTATAAGCTTAGAAGTTGACTGAAACGAGATGTTAGTGATTTCTCAATGTTATTTAAATGTAAAGTTCATTTCCGTGTTTGTAAATTTACTTTCAGTAACCCTTGGTAAACATAGTTTCTAATATACTTCCAGCTGTTGGTAGTCGTGACATTTAAGTGGGAATTTGCTTCTATATCCGTAATTTGGCTTCCCATTTCTGAAGAGATGATAAAGATCCAACAGGTTGCATTTGGGCCACGCACCTTACAAATGAAGGTTGCATTTGGGCCACGCACCTTACAAATGATCTGGGCTCTATTGATGTTGGTCTAGAATAGTTTGTACTACCTTGGACTCAGTCTTTACTAATGATGTCAATGTCAACATGTATTGTTGTTGGTCCAAAGTAAATTACCCGATTTGGATCATGGGTTAGGAATTTCATGGACGAAATTATCTAAAGATAAGAAAGAATGGTCTCAGGTATCAGGTGGATATCAGGTAGAACAATAAATGCCAATGCCAATCGTGCTGTGCATCAGCATGTGGGTGGGTGTGTGCTTTTAAATCTTCAACTTTTGTTAGTCTTTTAAAAGATGAACCAAGTGCATCGAGCATTACTTGGGCTCAGTTTGTTTGAAATGTTAATGTAGCTGACCATGGTAGTACAGTGTTGCTGTAGATCCGGGGTTTGGGAGTTTTGAGTGCGTTAATATTAAAATGGGGTAGAATGTAATCTGACAGTTCCTCATCCAATGCTCGTGCCGAGTGCTTGAAAACATGGGTCTGCTTTTAGATTTTAACTTGTGGTCCTTTGCTACGAATCAGATCCATTTGCATGATATATTTAGGTGTGTTCCTGAAACTGATGTAATCTGTCAATCTTTCAAATGCTGTTGTGTTACATTCCTAGAGAATGAGGAGTAACACTTGTAATTGTAGGGATGAATTAGCATTTAGATTGCCATGCTTAGCAACACCATTGATGACGGACATCCTATTGATTGTTGTCTATTTCATGTTTCAGTATCACGTCTTACTTAATAGTTTTTAGTTGTTTAGAATTCGTTTCCCATTCTTGTTTATTGTCTTATTTAGTTGCTTTCCTACTAAAACTTTACGTCTTATTTAGTTCCTATGTTTCTTTTATTTCAACTATAAAGATATTTACATCTATGATATAGCATTGTAGGCCTTGGAGCCACAGATACATCATCTTGAGAAATAAAAGTTTTATTTTCTTATTATTTGTTTAGTGTGGTTTCTTCTATCTTATTTTCTTCTAATTTGCTCTTCATGATTATCATCCTCTTCATTAACCATTGCAAGAGGAATATTATTGTTGAAATTCTTTAAGAGAAGGCACAGATTTGTGTCATATTTCTCTAGTAACCAGCCTGCGGGCTTTATCATCTCAAGTATGACTTCTTCAACTTATGGAAAAAAGTTGTGTTGTGTTTAGGTATGAATTTTAGTCGTATGGAATCACATGAGTGGGTTGTTTGTAGCTTTTAAGAATTTTTTATCTTGTTGGAGGCTATTTCTAGTGCTGAACAGTTGGTCTGCTTAACTTGTCTTCAACAGGGGTATCTTGCCAGCAATAGAATTAATCAGCGACCACTTATTGGTTGGGGTAAGTGAACTGTTATACAAGAATATGGCTGTTTGTGGTTTTCTAGTCTAGGTATTTGGGGTGGGTCTAGATCCTGTTGCTCACCAGATGTGCCATTTCTAGGTTTTCTATTTTATTGGCTTCGCTTTCTTTACCATTGAATCACTACTGAGCATCTGGGTTATTCAGGTATAGTCGCTTCCTTTCAGTTTTTGCAGCTTCTAGAGAAAAAAGCTGATTTATTTTGTTATGGGTTGACGGTTATCTTTTCCTTTTTGTGGTAAATGCAGCAAGTTTACATGTACTTCCGTGGTAGCGGGAAAGCTGCAGAGATGAAACGTGAAGCTGCACGAGGTGCAATGCGAGCAGCGCTATAATATTCAGATCCTTACAGCCCGTGGCCTATGTGAAAAGCGTTTTTACCGTGACGAATAGTTGAAGATAACAAATCCTATAGGGTGTTTCTAGTTTGAAATTGTTTTATTTTTACTTATTGTTGATTTTAGTGTTACATAATGTATGCCATACAAATAGACCAGCATTTTGAGAATTTTCAGTCGGTTATTTTGCCAGCTAATGGCGGAGGGATGGGATGGAGCTGATGGTATATATTGCGATGAATTGTCACAACAATGGAAGGCTTCAAATCCTTCAACTTTATTTACATTTCGAGATGATTGTCTCCTCGTAAATTTCATGGAAGGTGAGAAGATATTCACTTTAAGCGGTCACGTTCACTTGCGAAACTCAATACCCAGTAGCAACTCCATCCGAAAAAGGTTTTTAAAAATAAAGTTAATTAACATTTGAAATATTTGGGAATCTGGGTCGGCCATCAGGGTTTGTGACCGAGAATGAGGCCCATTTATAGAAGCCGTATTTTGCGGAGTTGCTCCGATTCAGTTAACGGATTTGACTCTTGTCATTCCTGATATTATGTTTACCTGCTAGAGGCGGCTGTGGGTGGACACATTCCTTTACTCGACTACACACACATTCCTTTGCTCGACCAGGGATGAGAATCGCATGAGGAAAAAGTCGGATAAGTAGGGGTGGGCACGGATGTCTAAATATTCGTGTCTGATCGACGTTTGAAATATGTCCGACTAAATATGACTGACAGAATATGACCGAATTAAAACAAGCTAAACATAGATATTTTTTATCCGACCAAACGACCGACTGAATGTCCGATATTTTATATCAATATAATAATGCCTTGAATATTTTTAATGCTAATATTATATTTTATAAATATTACAAAACATAATATACAATAAACTTGTGGTTGTAAGTTACACATTTTTTTCTCATTTTCATAAATTCAAAAACAATCTCATGTAATTGTTCTCCTAAAAACTATCATAAATTGTGGTTACAAGTTATTAACACACCTTCTAAATCCTTTATGTTTCTACAATTAAAAATGAATACTCATGTAAGATAATTACTTCGGCCAACTCTAATCTACTCTTTTTTATCAAATTTCCATACTTCTATTTTATTTTCTCCATCTTTTTTCACTCTCATCTTGAAAATTTATTACGCAATATCACCACTTATGTTTTTTGTCCTCTTTATTTTGAAATTATAGTATTTTCCTTCAACATGCCTCCATAAATAAGTAGTTCATAACTTCCTGCTCCCTCAATTTTTTTCACAGTAATAACAAATAATAAATGTTCCATTCTTTTCATATTTTCTATCGGATATCATTTTCCTCTTTTAATAATGATCCATCTATAAATTCTCCTTCTTTAACAATCAATTTTTTTTTATCTTTTCCATCTTCACTTTGCTCCTTTACATTTAATAAAGAATTTGTATGACCCATCTCTAAAAAATATATTAATTTGCATTTAGTACCTATTCTGTCCAAGATGTAAGCTTCCTTCACCAAATAATTGTACAAATTTTTATAATTTAAACACTACACAATTTCATCGGTATAATTTTTTTTACATTATATCCTATTATAAATAATTATTAACTTAATAATTATTAACCTTATAAATATTTTCAAAATATAAAATAATTAACATGGCGTTATTAAAATAATCAAGTATTAATCGTATTGATTGAAACAGTGGTGAAAGCTTATATCTACGACGACAAAGAGCGGCGGTTCGACAGAGGCAGAGGGCGGCGGTCCGGGGGTCCGGCAAAGGCAGGGCAGCAGAGGCACGCGGCGGCGGAGTCAAGGCGGTGGCGGAGGGCGGGGTAGGGCGGCGACAGGAGGAAAGGGGAGGGCGGCGGAGGTCAGAGGTGGGCCGGGGAGGGCGGCAGAGGTTGGAGGAGGGCAGGGGAGAGTGGTGGAGGTCTAGGGAGGGCGGCGGAAGGCGGGAGGAGGGCGGGGAAGGCGGCGGAGGTCGAGGGAGGGCGGCGGAGGGCTGGAGGAGGGCGGTGGAGGTTGAAGGAGGGGGGAGGAGGGTTGGAGGAGGGCGGGGAAGGGCGGCGGAGGTCGGGGAGGACGGCAGAGGCGGCGACAAAAGGCCGCAAGGAGGGCTGGGAGGGTGGGGGCGGCGAAGGTTGGGGGAGGGCGACAAAGGGCAGGAGAGGGTGGGGGGAGGGCGACGGAGGTCAGGGGAGGGCGGCCACAAAGGGCTGCCAGGGAGGGCAAGGGAGGGGCAACGACGGCGGCAAATTATAGGTAAGTAGGGTTAGGGTTAGAAATTAGAATAAAATTTTGGATTGTTTACGGACGTTATCTGGCCTGATAGACAAGTCAGATATTAATTCGATCAAACAAATTTTATCCGATAAAATTTTGAACACACCACGATAATAATTTATCCATTTGTCTCGACGGATGCCTACCCCCTGTAAGGTGGCACAAATATCAAAGAGGAGGGATCGTTAAGACAGGTCGAAAGAAAAAGATAAGGGAAGGTAAGAGAGAGAGATAGGGGGAAAAGAGAGATGAAGGCGGTGGTGATAACCAGGGCGGGGGGACCGGAGGTGCTGGAGGTGCAGGAAGTGGAAGATTTGACGGCGACAGTGGGCGATGATCAAGTCCTGATAAGCGTGGAGGCCACCGCTCTCAACCGTGCTGACACCGTCCAGAGGGAGGGCTTATATTCTCCTCCTCCCGGCGCTAGCCCCTACCCGGGCCTTGAGTGTTCCGGCACCGTCGAGTCCGTCGGTAAACTTGTTCACCGTTGGAAAATCGGCGATCAGGTTTCTGCCTTGTTCTATGTCGATATATTATGTATTTTTGTAATTAAATTGATTACGGGTACTTTTGATTCTTCTTAAATCTCAAATAATTTCTTTTTAATATGTTTAAATTATTAAATTTTATTTATTTAAATAATTAATTATTTATTAGTAATAATTAGTTGATATGATGATACTGGTTAATATTAATATTAATATTAATGATGATGGTGATGAAAGGTATGCGCTCTCCTAAGTGGCGGAGGGTATGCAGAAAAGGTGGTTGTCCCAGCGGGACAAGTCCTTCCGGTTCCGCCCGGTGTTTCTCTCCGGGATGCTGCCAGTTTGCCTGAGGTGGCCTGCACTGTCTGGTCTACCGTTTTCATGATGAGCAGACTCTCCAAAGGCGAGTCCTTCTTGGTACGTGTCCACATGTGAGCGCACTCCCTAATGATTGCGTATTTACGCAATCCTCCGAATATTTGATTTGTGTATGGCTTGGAGAGACTAATAACAACATGTTTCAGGTTCAAGGGGGTTCCAGCGGAATCGGAACATTTGCTGTTCAGATAGCTAATCACCTTGGAGTCAAGGTCTTTGTCACTGCAGGTTTGAACCAAGATAAATCAAAATAAGAGGTTTATATCTGAGTACTGGTTTTTTCCACAATTTCTGGAATCCTTACTTTTTAGTGCCCTATTTCCACACACCAGGGAGCGAGGAGAAGTTAGCGTTTTGCAAGGCACTTGGCGCCGATGTTTGTATCAACTACAAGACGGAGGACTTCGTTGCACGGGTGAAAGAAGAAACTGTTGGAAAAGGTGTCCACTACACTACTCCTTAATTTTCGCTCATTCACTAGTCACTACTTATAATAGGATTGGATTTTGCTAAATATGTGGCAAACTGTTGTCACATACAGGGGTTGATGTCATCCTTGACAACATTGGCGGACCGTACTTCCAGAAGAATCTGGACTGTCTGAATGTCGGTGGAAGACTTTTCATTATTGGATTTCAAAGTGGTCCAACATGTCAATCAAACTTGGCTCCTCTCCTTGCTAAACGCCTCACTGTACAAGGTACAAGCCTCTGTCCAATGCAATCTCCCTACATTGTATGACACTAAATTCTGCAGCATTCATTTTATCAATAGAGCTCATGTTCCTATCCAATGCACGCTCTAATCCGCGGAACCATAATTGCCCACATCATATTTAGCACGCTATCATAATTGTTAGGCGCACGGAGAAGCAGGGAAGGTGGGTGGCAGTTGGAGGACAAGGGGGAATGTATCATATGAATGGGAGTGTAGGAAACTTGAGATATGCTATTGTTAGTAGACATTATAGGAAAGCTGCCTTTTGATAACCGCTATTAGAGCCCCCATGTAAACGTCGATGCTAAATTCTCTAAGTGGATTTTTTGTCTGTTCCTAATGGGACCAATTTGTTTCTGTTTGATTAATTTTGCCATTTCTCCGTCGTTTTATTGTGTGAATAGCGGCTAGTCTGCGGACCAGGGATGCCAAAAGTAAAGCTGTTATTGTTAGCGAGGTAGAAAAAAATGTTTGGCCGGCGATTGCAGCTGGAAAGGTGAAGCCTGTAGTCTATAAATGCTTCCAACTGAAAGAAGCATCGGAAGCGCACAAGTTAATGGAGAGCAGCCAGCAAATTGGTAAGATACTGCTTGTGCCCTGAGTCCTTATCTCAAGGTATGAAAGAACTTCCGTGAATTTATTCAGAAATTAATTGCAGTAGATTGTATTACTTCCAACGGCCTGAGCAGCGTTTGCGAAATACGGAATGATATGTATATAGCCAAAGAGTTGTCCTTACGTGTTTTGCATGTTGGAAAACCTTTTCTAGTCCCTTTGTTTTCAACAAACGCAGCCAAGTTTTATGCGTCCACAACCTGCTAAATGAAGTCTTCTCAGTTGGTAAGACGTTATATGCTTGAGGTAAAAATGAACATTTGCGGGACACTTAACTTCCATACATTTATTTGGTCTGAGATTGCCGAACAAGTTGCTTGGCTGGTGAGACCTTTTCCGTTTTTGCCCACATACGCTTTTATCACCTGCTTTCTGTCTATCAGATAATAAGTTTCATGATGCATTCCGGATCTGATGAAAATATCGTAAAATACAATTCTTCCTTCATTCTTTAACATGAAGGGTTTTTCTATCGTAGTTCCAAATCATGTGCGTAAATTTAAACTAATCACATGTTTTGCAGTAAAAGAGTACATGCACAGATCTGAAGTTAAAATTTAGGTCTGACCATTCTTTCATGCATGCACTTCGCTCTCAGAGCCATTGTCTTAAGACAGATTGTGATACGGCACTAACGGCTTCAATCGCATGCCTCTTCAGGACACCAGAACATGGGTCACCAAACACCACAGTGGACACCGGAAAAGAACAATATCTCCGGCCAACATAGGCCTGCAAAGGCTCAGATGATCTCCAACACGGTTGGATTCCGGCAAGATACTAATTGATTTTCAACACAGAAAAATCAAGTACTTAATTGCATTTCCTCCCAAGCAGTAGCTAGAACACTTTCAGCGCTGCATGCACCATGAGTGAACTTGCCGCATTCCCCTTCAGGAGTCCCAACACTTGCGAAATCAATTGAAGTAATATTCCACCCTTGCTCGCATACTAATTTGGCTTCTGATGCTCTTTTCCCAGATGTGGACAACATCGATTTCCAGAGTCCAACGAGGGGCGGATCAGATTCTTCTATGTTGATGCATACCGCTTGACTAGTTTTAGTAAGAGCAGTAATCTTTGTAGGATCACCACCAAGCTCCTCGTGAAGAATCAACAGATGATCACCAGATTGTACCCAAGAACGGGGAAGGTGATACCTGAATAACAAAATTAATATAGACTACACTTTCGACCGCTATTTGTCGTACAAAGTACTAAATTAAAAAGGCCTGAAATTTTGGTGAAGATAGTTGCAACTGAAGGTTAACACACACAATGTACTCAAGCAGAAGAAACATAAGGTCAATTTTTTTTTACCATAATCTTTTTAGCTCATCATTCTAGGATACCTTCGGCACGAAAAGAGTGAACCACAGGAGTGACAGGTAGTAAGACAAATTCCAAAAGAAAGCAAACATGCCTGTCAAGAATTGTTCCACGAATGGCATTACTCCTACCAATATTACGTACATGCTAATAGTTGTTTGCTATATGACAGTAGCATCTATAATATACGTATGCCCATTCGAACCCTAGGCTTGGTAATAATAGACCATTATTAGGTTTTGAATATTTATCAGTAAGGACCCTTTTGGCGTTTAGAGTCTGTTCTATCTTCCTTTTTTTAATAAATGTTATGCTATGGAAAGAAAATTCAGTTCTTTGGAAGGTAAGACTTGATGGGTTCTCAATTTTTGTTCTTGCAAAAATAAAATACAAACATTAATTACATCATTTCTCTTTGGTGCATGAGCAAAATAGAAGGATTTTTTATGGCATTGGAATGCATCAAAACACGTAAACATCCATCATTTCCCAAATCTAGATTTCCTTATATAAATCTTTCATGCAAGGATAAAGTTATTAAAATTATTGATTATTATCTTTTTCGAAATTGAAACCCTAGTTACCCTACTCTCGTAGCTCTTGTTTTTTCATCTTCTTGACTTTTCTCCCCGTTTCTCTAGTGTTTTTCCCTTCAGAGCGTCTTAAATGAATTTACTTTATAAAAAAGGTACTCAATTTTAGAAAATGAAAACCACAAACTTGCTTAAACAAAACAAAACTAAATGAGCACCATAACAAGAGCCTAGGTTTGGCAGCTTACAGTGTTTGAGTAGGTTTTCCACAGCTTTTTAGGCATTTGAATGAATCGCAAGTCCCTCTATAGAGAGCAACCTGTTTTAGGAGAGAGATGTGCCAGCCAAATCCACCCAATGCTGTGTCCATTAATCCATGCCCGACCTTTTCCCATGCTTCCAAGATTTAAGGCAAGTGGACCTTTTCCCTCGGCACATTGATTATCACCTTAATGCATAAGAAGCAAAAGAGGCAACAAAAGTTCAATATGTAGGTTACAACTAGAATAACAGGAAACTCATCACTATGTAATTGTGAATAAGATAAGTAGCATCTTAGAGAGACACCTACATGATCAATTTTGTCGGGTTGTCTCTCTATAAATACAATAACTTGTAACTCTATTTTGGGCAAAAATTAATATTTTGTAGATTTATTTCGTTGAAATGAATAAAAGCAATGCTAGACGTTTTTCTTTTTGGTTTTAGTTTTGGAGAAAAAGGGGTCAGGAGGGGAGAAAGAAAAATTGTGTGGATTAAATAAAGGTGAATGTTTTGTTAAGTTTCGCTTACAATCGTCAATAGTAACCTCACAAAGTTCTTAATCTGTAATATTTTTCTCTTTTATTAATTTTTAGTTAATATCAATTTTGTAGAAATTATAAAAAATTGGTATTGGGGAATTTGTTCTCCTGTGGATACTCTTGTATGAACTTGTGAATTTTCTCTTGGTCATTTTGCCCCACGATTTTTTCCCAAATTTGGAGTTTTTCACATAAAATTATTCTTGACTATATTGGAAGGTATTTTTTCGGGTTAATGTGATATCTATTTTGATTGGTATTTTTCATCCTTTTTGTTGAAATGGAGATTTAGATGTTTGGTTAATCCCAATAAGTGGTATCAAAACCAGGTTGTTTGGGTTGCAAGTTTTGATTGTTGATGATATTTGATGCCCGCTAGGTGTTCGATGAAATTTCTAAGATCCTAATTAGTGTGTTTGTGTTCTATATTTCAACAAGATCGTTGATGAGAAGCATGCTAAGATGATATCTCTTAAGAGGCTGAATAACTAGCACTATTGGAAAGGAAAAATGATTGATTATTTATATTCTAAGAATTTATATGAACCTATCACTAGTTAGAAATCGGTAAAGAGGTGGCTGATAATGACTGAAATAAGTTGAATACGAAGGCTATGACCTATTTAAGACAATGGGTAGATAAAGTTGTGTATCATCATGTTTGTGAATTGACACCTCAAAAGGTATATGGGATATATTCCAAAAAGTTTATAAAAGGAATACTACTAGCAACAAGACCTTTTTGATAAGGAAATTAAGTATCTTGAGGTATACAGATGGAAGTGACATAAGTGAGCATCTCAATGAGATGAAGAGTATTATTACTCAATTTGTCAGGATGAAGATGACTTTAGATGAAGAATGGTAAGTTATCCTGCTCCTCAACACATTACCAGAGAACTGGGAAACATTGGTGATCTCTATGAGCAATGCTACTCCAAATGGAAAACACACAATGGATATGGTAACAAATAGTTTACTGAATGAGGAGGTGAGAAGAAAATCTATACTAATTTTAGGGTCTTATACATTAGTGTCAGAAGATGCAAGAGATAAATCAAAAAATAGGACACGGATAGAAGGGACAAGAGTCGAGGAAAGTCTAAATCTAAGAACTTGAAGTATCATTATTGTGACAAGACATGTCATTTCAAGAAGGATTGTTAGAAGCTCAAGAAAGACTTGAAAAATAAGGATAATAAGGATCAAAGAGAAAAGAATGCTAATGTTGTGCATGATGATATGGTGATGCTTTCTGATTATGGGAATGATTATTTGACGGCTGATTGTGATGCTAGTTGGTAGTTGACTCGAGAACATCATTCCATGCAACTCCAAGCAAAAAATATTTTTACTACTTATGAACCTTCAAATTTGGGTATAGTGATGATGGAAAATAGTGATCCTTCCAAAATTGTGGGATTTGGAGAGGTGCATATCGTAACAAATACAAGTTACAAATTGGAGCTTAAAAATATCAGACATATCCTAGATTTAAGGATGAGTATGTTGTCAATTGGAATATTTGATAATAGAGAATTTAGTTCACAATTTGCACAAGGTGTGTGAAAATTTGTTAAAAGTTCTCTTGTTGTTGCTAAAAGGAAGAAGTGTTGCAGTTTGTACAAGACTAAGACAAGTCTATTTCGAGGGGACGTAAATATCTCCTCACTTGATTCTACTACTGATTTATAGTACCATCCATTGGGCACATGGGTGAGAAAGGACTAGAAACATTGAAGAAGCTAAATCTCCTTCACAAGGTCAAGGATATCAAAATTAACCCTTGTGACCATTGTTTGGTGGGCAAATAACGTAAAACATCTTTTACAAGAACAAGTACAAGAAAGTCAAAAGTTCTTGAGTTGGTACACACTGATATGTGTGTGCCTATGGAGGTGGAATCTCTTTGCGGTTCTATTTATTTTGTTGCTTTTATTGATGATACTTCTAGGAAAGAGTAGGCTTATGGTATGAAAAATAAAGTTATGTTTTTGGCATCTTTAAGAATTTTCATTTATTGGTTGAAAGAGAAACCAGTAAACTCTTAAAATGCCTTAGAAATGATAATAGTGGTAAATATTGTTCTATTGAGTTCGATGAATATTGTAGCAAGCATGGGATTAGGCATGAAATGTCGGTTTCTTATACTCCTCAACATAATGGAATGGTTGAAAAAATGAACAGGACCATCTCTGAGAGGATTAGAAATATGTTATCTTCAGCTAAGTTGCCTAAAAGCTTTGGGGTGAGACCATGAGCATAAGTTGTTATTTGATCAACAGATCTCTCACATATGCTCTGGACAATGACATACCAAAAAAGGTTTAGAGTGATAAAAGGTCAATTATGCTCATTTGAGAGTTTTTGGTTGTAAGGCCTTTGCACATGTGCCCAAAGAATAAAGGGCTAAACTTGACTCTAGAGGCGTGGAATGTATTTTTCTGGGATATGGTGATAATAAGTTTAGATACAAACTTTGGAATCCTAAGAATAGAAAACTGTTTTGAAGTAGAAATGTAGTTTTTAGGGAGGATCAAATAGTTGAAGACTTTGGAAAGAAAGAAGTTCTTCAAACAAAATCTCATGAAAGCTTTGAAAGGATAAAAGAATTTTTAACCTCAACTAGAAGTGAAGAGGATACTCAGGATGACACAATTATTCCCCTACCTAGTGATGATGAGGGTGAAGATATGGTATCTGATGATATTTCTAATGAGTTTGTTAATGATATTGGCCAGAAACAGGCAAATTCTGATCAAGTGCAGCCAACTAATGTGACGAGATCAGCTCATGAACCAGTTCCATCAACAAGATATCTACTATCAGAATATGTGAAAATCACTGAATGTGGAGAACTAGAAAATTTCAGTGAGGTCAATGTAAGAATTAGTTGAAGGTAATGTAAGATAAGATGAAATCTTTGCATGATAATCGCACCTTTAAGTTAGTAGATCTTCCTAAGGGGAAGAGAGTATTAAAGAATAAATAGGTCTATATGATCAAACATGAAGAAAATAACACATAACCAAGGACAGAAGAATGGTATTGATTTCAATAAAAAATTTTCTCCTATTGTTAAAATGTCTTCTATTAGAATTGTTCTGGCTTTGGCTGCAAGTTTGGATTTAGAAGTTGAACAATTAGATATGACGATGGCCTTTCTTCATGGTGATCTTGATGAGACCATATACATGGAGCAACCAGAGGGTTTTAAAATCAAAGGAATGAAACAGATGGTATGCAGACTAAAAAAGAGTTTGCATGATTTGAAGCAAGCTCCTAAACAGTAGTACAAAAAGTTTGATTCTTTTATGGAAAAGAATGGATATAAAAAGTCTATTTTTGATCACTGTGTTCATCAAGAGGTTTGATGATGGTGACTTTATTATTCTATTACTTTATGTAGATGGCATGTTTATTGTAGGACATGATGGAGCCAAGGTTGCAAGTTTAAAGAAAAACTTAAATAAATCCTTTGCAATGAAGGATTTGGGATTGGCAAAACAAATTTTGGGAGTGTCCATTCGACATAATTGGGGAGCTAAAAAGCTTTGGATGTCACAGGTAGGGGTCGGCATCGGTCGGATAGACATCGGACGAATTATTGTCCGCGTCTGTCCGAAATTTCATTGGACAAAACTTATCCGACCAACTTCGGACGTCAAATTGTCTGTCGGGCCTGAACAATGTCCGCGGATAATCCGAAATTACCTTATTTTCCAAAAAATCGTCAGCGCCGCCGTTGCCTCCTCCACCGCCTGCCCTTCTCGGCCGCGCTCCGCGCTGCTAGCAAAACCCCTCCGCTGGAACCGTTGGAATCGGCTCGGTGAGCCTGACACATCTACGACGTCGACGTGCTCGGCAGAGGTGGCGGCTCGCCGAAAAATGGCTAAATAGAGGCGGTCGGTGGTGGGTGACTAAATCTGACCAGCCTGGGCGGCGATGGGCTCCGCTCTTGTCGGGGAAGGCCGTGGGAGGGTCGGCAATGTCAAAACGGTGACTGGACGGCCTTGACAACGGTCGCCGGCGGTGAAATCGACGACGCAAGTACGTCGCTAGGCGTGGCGTCGTGGAGGCCAGGCGATGGCTAGGGCGCTCGAGGCATCACGGCAAAGCCGTGGCGGGGCCTGGTGGCGACGATCGGCGGCAGGACGACATCGGCGGCGGCGGCGATGAAAAGGGGGCGGCGCGGCAAGGGTTTGGACGAGGAAGAGAAAAAGGGTTGGGGGGTTTGAGCGATGGCAATATCGTAAATAAGACTTGACTCGACTCGACTCGACTCCGTCCCGAGTCAATAATAATAACTAACTCGAAATAAATCCTAAAAAAATCCATAAAATAGAAAAAAATTTCATAAAATAAAGAAAACACTACAACATCATAACGACATGCTTTATAACTAATAACCCACTCAAATTCTCTATAACGCGTCCTAATATAGTAAACGACCTAAAATTAATTTTACGATCCACTATATATAAAAATAAAAAATAACTGGCATACTTTTATATATTCTAATAACTTATTTTTTTCTTTTGTATTCATGACATTATCATCATATATTTGGGTACACATGACCCTCATGGCTCGTATACGCGACTGGCATCGGCTCAGTACATATATTTTAAAACATACTCGACTCGAACCGACGTCTGAACCAATCGGTTCATAAGCATCAAAACCCTGACTCAGATTGCGGTTTTTACATTATGTTTATAATGTGATATATTTTTTCGAAGATAGATCATACAAGTTTATTATTAAATGTAAATGAACAAACTAGATGTGAAAAAGATAGCAAAAATTCGATTGCTAAAGAAGGAGAATCTATAGACAGTACATTATCAAAAAAGAGAAAAATAGTATCCGGTGTATGCACCTATTTTGATAGATAATATTAGAAGAATGGAACATTTCCTATTTGTCGTTATTGTAAAAAGAAGTTTGAAGAACTGAAAGTTATGAAACTACTCATTTATAAAAGCATCTTGAAATGAAATATCCTAATTTCAAAATAAAGAGGATATAAAACATATGTAATTAACTTTTTTGTATTTTTTTCATATAGGTGAGCTAGATGAAGAATCAATTATTAGAATATTTTATCTTTGAAGTAAATATAATATTGGACTCTATTTTGATGCCAATGATTATTTTAAAGCTTTTATACATTGATTATCTTTTGTTTGACTTTAAAAATTGAGAGCATGTTAACTAAATTGTAAGTGGTTTGATATGATTATTAATGTGAATGTATAGTTCTAAATTCTTAAATATAAGAGTAACTTTTATCCTTTTTATATGTATGTCATTTTTAGATATTTAAGATATTAAATATCAATTTTATGTATAAACTTAATTAATTTTACTGTATATTTATATTTTAAAATTTTCATAAACTATAATATTAGTCTTATAAATGTTGAAGACATTATATTATTGATATAAAATATCGGACACTCGATCGGTCGTTTGGTCGGACAAAAAAATGTCCATGTTTGGTTTGTTTTAATTTAGTCGATCTCGAATTCGGTCGGTCAAATTCGGTCGGACATGCTTTGGACGTTGGACGGACGAACAAATTCGGACGTCCGCGCCCACCCCTAGTCACAGGAAAAGTAAATAGAAAAAGTACTTGAAAAATTCAACATGAAAGATGCAAAGCCAGTTGGAGTTCCACTTGAGGGTCACTTTAAGTTGAAAAAAATGACTTAAGTGAAACAAAGATGAAGGAAATGACAAAGGTTCCTTATGCTTCTGCAGTTGGTAGTTTGATGTATACTATGGTTTGTACAAGGTTGGACATAAAATATGCAGTTAGAATGGTTAGCAGATATTTAACAAATTCAAGCAAAGAACATTGGCAAGCAGTTAAATTGATAATGAGGCACTTGAGATGTACATTCGAAATATGTTTGTGTTTTAGAAGTAATAAACATTTGTTGGTTGGCTACACCGATCCAAACATGGCAGGGGACTTGGAGACAAGAAGGTCAACATCTGGGTTTGTTGTTAATTTTGCTAATGGGGTTGTGTCTTAGTAGTCTAGGTAGTAAATGTGTGCTGCATTATCAACAACCAAAGCGAAATTTATTGCTATTATAGAAACTTCCAAGGAGATCCCATGGTCAATGAGATTTTTGAATGAAATTGGTGTTAAACAGGAAAGATACATTATACACTGTGATAGCCAGAGTGCAATTCACTTGAGTAAGAATTCATATTTTATTCAAGCAGCAAACACATTTATGTGAGATATCACTAGAGCAAACACATTTATTGCTATTATAGAAACTTCCAAGGAGAAGCTATGGTCGAAGAAAATTTTGAATGAAATTGGTGTTAAACAGGAAAGATACATTGCATACTGTGATAGCCAGAGTGCAATTCACTTGAGTAAGAATTCAAATTTTATTCAAGGAGCAAACATATTTATATGAGATATCACTGGATAAGAGATGTGTTGGAATGTAAATCTCTTGAGCTAACAAAAATTCATATTAAAAGAGATGTTTCAGACATGATAATTAAAGTTATGTCAAAGGAGAAACATGTTTACTACAGGAATGGAGTAGGCATGGATGGAGGTTCTCATGCCAGCTAGAGCTATTTCATAGAGTCGGGAAGGGGAGGTTTGTTGAGTTGTCCCTCCTTCGTAAATACATGAACGGGTAACCCTATTTTAGGCAAAAATTAAGATTTTGTAGATTTGTTTCATTGAAAGGAATAAAAGCAACGTCAAACGTTTTTCGTCTTTAGCTTTGGTTTTGGAGAAAAAAGGGTTAGGAGGGAAGGAAGAAAATTTATATAGAATGAAGAAAGGTGAATGTTTTATTAAGATTCGTTTGCAATTGTCAATGGTAACCTTACCAATCCTTGCCAAATTCTTAATTTGTAATATTTTTCTGCTCTTTTATTAATTTGTGGTTAATACTAATTTTGTAGAAATTACAATTAATTTTTATCAAGGAGGTTGTTCTCCTATAGATATTCTTGTATCAACTTGTGAATTTTTATCTTGGTCATTTTACCCCATAGTTTTTTCTCTAAATTTGGAGTTTTTCACGTAAAATTACTTTTGCCCATATTAGAAGGTTTTTTTCAGGTAAATGTGGTGTATATTTTGATTGGTACTTTTCATCCTTACTTGTTGAAATAAGGATTTAGATGTTTGGTTAATCCCAACAAATCTAAGGTAACTTTATCATGTGCCACAAGTCAGCTAATCTCCTAAGCTAGCAATAATCTTTTACATTTTAGCCACTTAAGTCCAATAATTCTTATTAATGCTGTATAGCAGCTTATCATTGGATGGTAATATGTAAAAAGTAAATAGAGTTCTTGCCATACAGTTCGAACAGCAAAGGGCTAAGAAATAAGTTTCTCAGAAGAAGAGTTTGTGAATGAACAAAATTGTTAGCAGACGTAGCAAATAAAATAAGAGAATCAATTTATGGAGTGGCCGGAGGTAGAGGACATAAAAAGAAGAATGCCCATAGAAAAGTAGACAGCAATACCTTATACCAAATTAAACTCTGGTTAACAGGCAAACGATCTCCTGAAATCCACATTGGATTGTTCACTTACTAGATTTATAGAGGCCAAGGTACTCACCTTCAACACCAATCTGTCATGAAGATCAAGGTGAGCAGCTAAATTGTGGAAATGCAAACTTTAAAAAGAACGAAAGAAAATCAAACATAAGGCCTCACATAAACCTTCTTCACTTTTTCCCATACAAGAACTAGCTAATCTATTCATTTTTTGCCCATTTGATGACGCCCATGCTTTGAAAACTTTATGCCATCACTTGTCTGATAAGAAGTTCTTAGACATCAATATAGCAGAGTATGAATGACTGGTCTTTATTAATCTCATATAGAGATGTTGACAGCATAAATTCCAGATTTGCACTTCAAAAAAGTACAATAAAACTTGGATTGAAGTTTTTTTTTCACAAATTTGAATTGAAGTTGCTTATGCTGCCCATTGCATATGGACAACAGCTTTAAATGAAGAAAAAATGTGAGAAACAAGGTAAGGATTCAGAGGAAAGAGTTGACAAATTTGCAAAATAAAACTTGCATGTCCTATTTACGTTGTCATCCGGCATAACTATAAGGTCAAAGTCGTTTTTGCCTGAAAAAACAGATAACAAGTGGTCAAGAGAGGAAGGGAATACGAGAATATTTAGACACCAAAGAAGAGTAACATTGTGAACAAGACTCCTTAGTTATTTAATTTGTAAATTTGGTCAGTTGTCTTTCTGAGGCTTGTTTTCGTATTTTATTGTAATCTTTAGTGATGTGACGTAGTTCGTGTGTGTGTTCAAGTTTTGCAAGTGTAACTTTGTCATAGGAATAATAATATTTGCTTATTTCTAATAAAATTAAATAACAAACAGTTAAACTTCACGTAATAAAATGGAGGGAGAAAAAGTCACTTGTAACTGATATGTCCACTTCAAAAACGAAAGTTCTTTTTCCATGCCAAAAAAACTAACAGAAAAATACCAGCCGCAGCAACGTCGAACCATGGTCCATAATTCTTGCATAATTCATCAAAATTAAAGCTAATGGATCTTGTGAACAATAATTAAATACAGAAATCTGTAAAGCAAGTCTAATTATTTGGAAGGAAAATAAAGAATTTGTTATAGATGTGCAAATATATACGTGTAGCTCATATATGGTACCTGAAGAACGTGCTTCATGATGTCCAAATGCTGCTACTTTGTACCCTCTAAATGATTTACACGAATATATCTAGTGCTCTCGTATTTAACTTTTAGAACTTCGAAAACATTGTGCTTAACTTTTATAATTTCTGCTGTATTTGTAGAAGGTCCAATGTACAATTGGTCACAACAGCCAATTAATGTAGCTTATCTTAAGCCTCTAGATATGTCGAAAAGCAGATTAAATCCAAGCCAATTAGTATTTCTAATGTAATAGAAAAAAGTTTACTTGAGTCGGTTAAACTACTAAAACTAAGAATAGTTATATAAATGAAGCTGGAGTGCAAGTGGGATTGATGAGAAGTCCATAATTAGGGATGTGATTCCTTCTTTCTCTTCTAACATATTAGACAAATTTCCTCTTTTTAAAAGTTTATTTTTTAAGCAGTGGAGGCTGTAGGCTAACACAGAGAGAACAATCCCGTGTGACCGGAAAAGTGGAAAGTATATTTGTTCTTAACCACTCCTAACAGTCTGTCCCACCTTGGCACTCCCTGTTTAATTTACTCCTTTAATGTTATGTCTTCCCCATTTCTACCACTTTCAATTCCAGCATAAAAACCACCAAAGATGCTAGTTTCCAACAATCTTGAACATCAATGAGTACACAAACCAAAACAGAGGTTCAAGATATTCAATTATCCATGAATAATAAAGATAGCGAGAAAAAACCATTTTAAAAGTTACAGATAATATACAGAGAAAAAATATATATAGGGCCAAAATCATAACATGACAGTACCTGAACTCCTACCATCATACTTAACAAGTCAATTGTATTGTTTCCTGCACTCAGCGTAATTTTTGTATGGATAATAAGGTTCGAATCATCATGATTGCCACTCCAGATTCCTACAAAAAACCAAGCATAGTTACAATTACATAACGAAAGTGAATGAAAGTACAAGAATTTTATACCCCATGACCTGAAAGTAACCGCTTTGTGTTTGAACTTAAGAACATAGAACCTCACAAAACAACGAGATAACAATCTCCGAAGAAAAAAATAATCAAACGTTTGTTTTCTGCAGAACCCTGAAACCTTTTGTTCACAAAAAGAAGCGCTGCATGGCCCAAACTGTCAACATGTAGAAAAAATTCCTCCGACCGCAAATTTCTCCCTTGCAAATCAATACTGAAACATAAAGGAGGTCATATGGAGGCATATTTATTTGCCAATATTTAACAAATATTAATTGCAGAAGAAGAAATGGATGCCTATTGAGCCCATAAATTATACATACAACTATTATTTTCCTTTTAGGCCATCTAGATTTAAATGAACAACTTTTTATGAAGCTAAAATTGATCAAGAAATTCCCAACTACAAGCAACTAAGCGTTAGGAAGCGAAGGCAAAAAAATATGAATTTTACATTTGAAAGCAAGTATAATTTTCCAAAACTTTTTTACTTGTATTTGAAGACATTAGAGGCTAATTGAACTTCAGAGATTATAGTTGAACTCAGAGCCCCATATTAAGCACTAAATGAGCAGCTATCTAGAGTAATTGGACATCCAAAAAAATGAACATCTATCTCGACTTATTAGACAAAATTTTACAATAATAAATTGGACGATATTACAATCAAATTCATTTGAACATAAATACAAAGAATGTTTTAATTGACTTATTAAGTTGGACAAATAGGATTTAGTTTTAAGGATAAAAATGGCACAACTTAGAGCTTTTTGAAGAAAATATTGGGGGTTTTGTCAATGTGAGACAATTAAACATTTAATACAACATTCTTGATTGATTTATGAGAGAGCCACAGACTAGATAATAACTAAAATGCTTTAGGACCAGTAGGTTTGGATTTTGTAAACAAACCCAAGTTTGGATAAGTTTTAAAAACTAACAACTTTCACATTAGCTACTGTCACGGGCGCCCACTGTGGAGCAAAATATTTCACCCCAAACGCACACCACGCGGCGTGTTCCAGTCCATGAAACACCAACCTACCAAACAATATGCAACAGAATGCTGCTCCAAAGATCGGCATGAAGCAACCCCCTACGTCCGGACAATGCTGCTGCAAATAGCGGCATGCAGTTACCACTTAAAATAGCAGCACGAGGCTTCCCACTCGTTCCTGCAAACACAACATAACACTGATCACAATTACAGGCACTCAACAGCCCAGCGCCCGATATTGCTGATCGACTACCAGTAAATAGTTCACGACCAATCAACACGCAGTAAATATAAACCCCACCAAATAGTAATATGCAGCGGCTATAATCAATCACCCTATATCAATCCCCAAATACCGATCCCCTGGTTAGTATGGTAACCCAATCCTGGAATCTCAAAGATAGGCTGCTAGTACCACAAAATCAGACGCCAACACCACAATTACGGGACCCCTGTCCAAACCTTGAATCAATTAATAAAAATAAGGAAACAAGCAATCATCTACCCTGATCGCTTGGCACCATGGACATTCAAACCCCACGGTGCTTGACTCTTCCCCTGAAGAGCAACGAGAACAAAAGAGCACCCCACTCACAATATGTCCTCACGTTCACAACGCCAAGTTGTCACCCACGACCAACTTGTTTACATGCAAAGACCCTCAGCCAATAATTGCAAACGGGTTGTAGAAGAACTAAAACCGTACCTCAATCCAAGGCGAACTTCGACCAGCCAATACAATCGTCCACCGTGAAGAACGAGTTCCCCGAACCAGCTTGCAGCACTTCACAACGCTCTCGTGCTTGATGAGGTTTCTCTCCACTCCACAAGAAAGACACGAACGTTGCACTAGAACAATTCCATCGTTCTTCTCCCTTTTCTCCTGTAGTCGGCCTTCTCCTTTTTTCTAAAAGATTGCCTCAGGATACTGCCCACGTCATTATGTTTACAGCCACAATTCCGGTTGGATTCATCCAAGTTTATCCCTACAGAGTTAGTTGCAAACCCATTGCTCGTGCATGAGGATAAGATACTATAATCTCCCAAGATACCGTATCTTATCGGCAGTAAACCTCAACTTAAACTTTCGGCTACACCATAAGTTATCGCGTCTCACCCCTGGCTCGACCCTAGCTCTTGCTCGGACATCAAAACAACCTCAAAACACATCCCTAGTCGCCACCGCAAAAGTCGGAGTGCGCAACTGTTGGACATTGTGGAGCACTCAAATTCCCGGCACACGCTACCGCTGGATCTCGCTACCACTCCAAATACCAGCATGCCACTTTTTGGCTCAGTACGCCTTCAGGCATGCCCCAGCGCTCGTGCACCGCTACCAATCACGCTCGCACCATGCTCGCGCCATGCTGCTCCGTACGTGCTGCTCAACATGCTACTCGGCAGTGCTCGTCCACCCTCGGTAGAATGATCGACACTGCTCGGTACGCTCGGTTGCCCACAACCTCACTCCGCCGATGCATATGCCGACAGGCCCACAATGCTTGGTCTTGATGCTCGGTCACCAGCATCCGACTAGCGCCATCTTGAGGTTTCTTACTCGCTCGAGCACAGCCACTTAGTTTTTCAGCCCTGCAACTATAACACGTGTTACCCTCGGTCAACTGTTTCACCACTTGAATAGCCCCTGCTACTCGTCTCGGACTTGGTTGTGCCTGGGAACAACTGCCTAATCCCAGCACTCGGTGCATCGATGGACTAAGGCTGTAATAGCTTTCCCCCACCAATGAGATCTAATGTCCTCATCGGAGGGTTAAGTCCTTCCCGGTACTTCCTGATCTTCTGCTCAAACTGCCACAAGTCCCTCTCTCGCTCCCAGCTAGCTTCACTCCTCGGCTCCCCTCTCCATTTGATAAGATACTCCGTCCCGATATTTGGTGCACCTTGCCTATGCCCCAAAATCTTCCCCACCTTTTTCTCAAATTGTCGTCGAACAATAGGTGGAGCTCTCCTTGGACGAGCTCTCCTTGGATTGGCCAAATCCTCATGGAATGGCTTGAGAAAGCTAACATGGAACACTAGGTGGATTTGATAACTCTCCAGAAGCTTTAACCTGTAAGCCACGCTCTCGATTTCCTTCTCCACCTCGAAAGGACCATCATACCGCCCCAATGCACTTCGGTACGCCTGATTTTCTTCCAAATCTGTGGCGTGAGCTTCAGCATTACCTTGTCCCCTACGCTAAATGACACTGGCCTTCTTCCAAGTCAACATACTTCTTCATTCGGCATGTTGCCTTGGCTAATGAATCCACCGTATCCTCATATGACTAATAAATCCTTGGCAAACCTGTATGCAGCTGGACACTTCAATCTGTGCCCCTACAAAGCTACCGCCAGTGGTGTAAGAGGCTGGTAGCTTGTTGCAACCTCAAAAGGACTCAACCCCGTTGCTGAAGAATGATGCAGATTGTAACAAAACTGCGCCGCGTCAAGAAGCTCCAACTAGTTCCCCTGACTGGCTGAGACGAAATACCTCAAATACTCTTCAAGTAGAGCATTCGTCCTCTCAGTCTATCCATCAGACTGAGGGTGATTGGTTGTAGAAAAATTCAGCTTACTCCCCAATAACCCGAGCAAACACGTCCAAAACCTACATGTGAATCTAGTGTCTCGATCGCTCACAATATCTGTCGGTACTTGACCACGTTCTTAAAGAACAGTTCAGCAACTTTCTCGGCTGAGCATGCATGTGGAGCTGCTGCAACTACGACGTATTTGCAAAATCGATCAACTACAACCATCACTTACAACATCCCCCTAACCTTGGGGAACTTGGACACAAAGTCCATCGAAATCGAACTCCATGGTCTCATAGGTGTAGGTAGAGGCTGTAGCAAACCTGCCTCTGGTCGTCTTTCCACCTTGTGCTGCTAGCACACTAGACAAGGCCTTATAAAAGCCTCTATATTAGCCTTCATCCCCAGCCAATAATATGCCCTAACCATTAGAGCGTGCATCCTGTCTCTCCCAGGATGTCCTGCCCACTGGGTGTCGTGGGACTCCTCCATCAGCTTTCTTCGTAGCCTACCTATAGGGACATAAAGCTGACCCCACTAGCATAGACTACACCATCATCTAGCCAATATTTTCGAACCATTCCCTCACTGATTCTATCAACTAGCTTCCTGTATTCTGGATACGTCCTTGCTAACTCCCGAACCTGCCCCAGTTATAGTGTCTCAACCTCTGACATAGTGGCCACCACTTCCATATTCTTCCAGCTCAGGGCATTTGGCACCTGATTAGTCTTCCCCGGCTGGTGCAACCACTCAAAGTCGTACTCGGCCAGAAATTCCTACTACCTTGCTTGTCTTCGGCGAATTTCTTCTGGGTCTTGAAGAAAGTGTTAGCGACATTGTCCGTAATCACCACTAACTTAGATCGTAGTAGGTAAACCTGCCACACTCGAAGACAGTGTATCACTACAAGCATTTCCTTCTTGTGCACTAAATACCACATTTCAGCGTCCTTCAACTTCTAGCTCTCAAAAGCGATAGGATGCCCGCGATAGGATGCCCATCCTGTTGTAGTACTCCTCTGATGGCTTTGTCTGAGGCGTCTGTCACCACCTCAAATGGTTGACTGAAGTCTGGCAACTTCAGTATAGGCTCCGATGATATCGCAGCTTTTAGTTCATCAAAGGCTGTTTGGCATGAACCCGTCCACGCCCATGACTATCCCTTCCTCAGCAGATCAGTCAACGGTGACACTACATGGCTGTAGCCATGTATGAACTTCTGATAGTAATTGGCCAAACCTAGGAAGCTCCTGACCTCTGTCACCTTAGTCGGTTCCGGCCACTCGGCAATAACTCAGACCTTCGATTCCTCCATGCACACTGACCCCTAACCAATTTTGTGGCCCAAGAAACTAATATCTCCTAGGCCGAACTCATATTTCTCCCTCTTGACATAGAGCTAATGTTCCCTCAACTGATCCATAACCTGTTTCAGGTGTCCCCAGTGATCCTCCATGGACTCACTGTATATGACTATGTCATTCAAATACACAACCACAAACTTATCCAGAAAATCATGAAACACATCATTCATAACATTGCAAAATGTAGCTAGCGCATTCGTCAACCCGAATGGCATCACAAGGAATTCAAAAGACCCATACCTTGTGACCATAGTTGTCTTAGGCACATCCTCTGGAGCGATCCGGACTTGCCAATAACCTGACCTCAAGTCCAGCTTGGTGAAGACCCGTGCTCCACTCAGCCTATCAAACAGATCAGCTATCAAAGGAACAAGGTATTTGTTCTTGATGGTCACCTTGTTCAGTCCCCGATAGTCAAAACATAATCTCAAAGATCCGTCGTGCTTCTCCTAGAACAGAACCGGCGCACCATACGGTGCAATTGATGGCTGAATCTTCCCTAAATCTAGCAGCTCTCCTTGGTGGATTTTCAATTCTGTGAGTTCTTTCAGCGACATTCTGTATAGCGCCTTTGCTAGTGCTCTCGCCCCAAGCTCCAGCTCGATCGACCGTCCTCTTGGGAGGTAACCCGTCTGGCAACTCTACTGGCATGACGTCAGAATACTCATCCAACAGCCCCAGCAGCTCGTCCAGCACCACCACCACATGATCCTACTAGACCTCCACCATAACAGCAAGATAAGTCAAGGTGCCCGCTTGCACCTTCAAGCCACTTGCATTGCCGACAAGTGCTCATTTACGAAAGTGCGGTCCTCAACCCCAGAAGGCCTCCCACTGGCACGAACAAAGCTTGCACCTGCCTTGTCCATGATTAGTATACCTCTTAGTTGTGGGAACACTCCCACTCCAGCAGTTCCCATGAAAGCATTGTCGAGGATCAAACCAAAGTCATCCCTTTCGATGACCATGAGATCCACTCGGCCCTCATACTCCCCCAAGTGCAGTCTGACATTTTTAGAGATGTTGTATACCTGCCTTGCCTGAGAATTCACTACCTTAATCCTGCTCGTGTTGGTCCCGGTCTTCAGCCCTAGCTCTGTAGCCATCCCCTTGGAGACAAAACTGTGCATTGCACCAATGTCAATCAAAGCTTAAACCTTCCTCCCATTCACTACACATGGAACAAACATCAAATCAGCTCCCCCTTAAGTTGCACGTCTAGTTCTCAATGCCCCGAGTATCTGAAGGGTAAATACCTTAGCAAAAGGCCCCACGTCCTCCTGATCTGGTTGGCGTCAGCCACCATGGCACTCAACTTGCCCTTGGTCGGGCACTCCCTAGCCAGATGCAGCTCATTACACAGAAAGCACCTGGACTTCTTTACATCAACCACCTTCTGGTCCTAATTTCCTACCCTTAAGTTCTGCCACTTCTTCTTTGGTCGACTAGACAGCTTTTTCGGCCATCCCGCTAGCTGCCTTGACCACTTTGAGATTTCTTGCCCTGCACATTATCTATATTGCTGGTTGCCAGCTTGAGATCCACTAGAGCGTCTGCTGCCACCAAAGCCGCAGGGAAATCCTGTACTTTCTGCCTCTTAAGTTCCATCTGCACCCATGTTTGCAAACCATTGATGAAGTTGAATCACCTATCATCCTCAGACATATTTTTTATGTCGATGAGACACGAGCTGAATTCTTTGATGTACTCCCTCACTGTTCCTACTTGTCTCAACCGTTGCAATCGAGACCTCGCCACCCATGTAGTGTTGGTTGGCAAGAATTGTTCTCGAAGCTCCTTTTCAAGGACTCCTGAGTCTCAATCCGTGGTCAACCAGCAACATCATCCTCTTCGGTGTGGCAACGATACCATAACTTGCATCCTCGTTCATAAACATGTTGGCCATCGAAACCTGGCTATCTTCGAGAACTTTTTCAGCAGTGAAGTATTTTTGCATGTCCCAGATGAAGTTCTCTAGATCCTTAGCTGATCTATTCCCTTCGAACTTCCTTGGCTCGGCACGTTGAGCCTTCCCAGAACGGCTTCTTCTGCATAATGATCAGCAATACCTTGCTGAGGCTGCCTCATCCACACTTGCTTGAGCAAAACTACATTCGCATGTAATGCCTCAACAATAGCCCAGAGATCACCCATCTCCGCCATTTCACCCCTTGCATGATTGGACTCGGCCCAAGTGGTAAACCGAGAATTCAAGTCCCACAACCCTTCTGCCAAGGACTGTAGTTTGTCAAAAGCGATATGTCCGTCTCCATCATTGGTAGGCCCTCCTACCAGCACCTCCAACCGTACAACCCTCTCCCTAAGGACATTGGTAGAATGTGTGTCCATCAGATTGGTTCAATGGTAGTACGTGGAGTGCCTTCCCCTGAAAGCAATATGCGCACTTGCTTCACCAAACCTACTTCGTCAACCCTATGTTCCACCAAAACCAAGCTCCAATACCTCTATCACGGGCATCCACTATGGAGCAAAATTTTTTGCCCCAAACGCACACCATGCGGCGTGTTCCAGTCCTTGAAACACCAGCCTACCAAACAGTACGCAACAGAATGCCGCTGCAAACAGCGGCACAAAGCAACCCTCTATGTCTGGACAATGCTGCTGCAAATAGCAGCATGTAGTTACTACTCAAAATAGCAACACGAGGCTTCCCACTCTTTCCTGCAAACACAGCGCAACACTGATCACAATTATCGGCACTCAACTACCTAGCGCCCGATATTGCTGATCAACAACCAGTAAATAGTTCACGACCAATCAACACGCAGTAAATATAAACCCTACTAAGTAGTAATATGCAGCGGCTATAATCGATCACCCTATATCGATCCCCAAATACCGATCCCCCTGGTCGGTATTGCAACCCAATCTTGGAATCTCAAAGACAGGCTGCCAGTTGCACAAAATCAGATGCCGACACCACAATTACGGGACCCATGTCCAAACCTTGAATCAATTAATAAAAAAAGAAACAAGCAATCATCTACCTTGATCGCTTGACACCATGGACATTCAAACCACGCAATGCTTGACTCACGTTCACAACCCCACTCACAATATGTCCTCATGTTCACAACCCCAAGTTGTCGCCCACGACCAACTTATTTACATGCAAAGACCCTCAGCTAGTAATTGCAAATGGGTTGTAGAAGAACTAAAGTCGTACCTCAATCCAAGGCAAACTTCGACCAGCCAATACAGTCGTCCACCGTGAAGAACTAGTTCCTCGAACCAGCCTAGAGCACTTCACGACACTCCCTTGCTTGACGAGGTTTCTATCCACTCCACAAAAAGACACGAACGTTGCACTAGAACAAGTCCAGTGTTCTTCTCCCTTTTCTCCTGTAGTCGGTCTTCTCCTTTTGTAGAGATGCCTCACGCGTAAATCATAAACTCTGGATAAACCAATATCTTGCACCTAATCTTTTTTCCAAAAGATTACCTCAAGATACTGCCCACATCATTGCGTTTACAGCCACAATTCCAATTGGATTCGTCCAAGTTTATCCCTACGGAGTTAGTTGCAAACCCATTGCTCGTGCATGAGGATAAGATATTGTAATCTCCCAAGATACCGTTACTTTTTTTATTTTTTATATATAGTGGATCGTAGAATTAGTCTTAGGCCGTTTACCGTGTTAGGACGGGTTATAGGCAGTTTGGGTGGGTTGATAGTTGTAGAGCATATCATTATGATGTTTTGGTGTTTGTTTGATTTTATGGGATTTTTCCCAATTTTTATAGAATTTTTTTAGGATTTACGGCGACTTAATTATTATTCTTGACTTGTGCCAGAGATGAGTCAAGTAATATTTACAAGTGTGCCACCAGCCCTTTTCTTCCCTCCCAACGCCTTCTTCCCCAAAACCCCTGCTTGACGCCGCCCGCGTGCAGCATCACCGCCGCAGCTGTGGATGCCACCCTGCCGCAAATCGGCGCCGCCTAGCCCCTCCACGGTGTCGTCGTGCCGCCCCGACCAGGCCCAACCACCATCTGACCGTCGCTACGCGAGGAAGCCGCGCCTTTGTGCCAAGCTTTCATTGCCAGTCGTGCTGCTGGCTTCTGTCGCTGCCACGATCGAGTGGTCGCCTTGACGCCTTCGACCGGAGCGGAGCTTATCGCCGCCCAGGCCAGCCGGATCTGGTCACCCATCACTGCCGCCCCTGTTTTAGCCATTTTCTGGTGAGCCACCGCCTCCATCGACACCGTAGACACGTCGGGCTCGCCGAACCTGTTCCAATGGTACCCAATACCATTGCTATCCGGCCAATAGACGTTGTCGGTGACTGCCGCCAGAAAACCGCCGGAAGCTGCCGGAAAACTACTGAAACCTGCCAGAAAACCGAATTCGCTGGAATTCACCGGATCTTCTACAGAGCTAATCCAGTTGATCTCGATTGAACTTCGGAGGCTGACGAGTGCCAAATTCGAGCTCTGAGATGCACGACGAAACCCTAGTTGTCGCCGATTACTGATAACGTGAAGTATAATTACCTCCGAGTTAATCATTTAAAATTGATGATTGCTAGCATAGCATGTTAGGACTGATTAATTGTCATGATAATGACTAATTATAGATGAAGTGATAAGTTACATGATGATATTAAGTGTGAATGAAGAGTAAGTGATCTAATGAGAGCATGATAAATAACTACGACGTTACGTAGAAAAATGTAATAAAATTAGTATGAATAGGATGAGTTAGAATTATTTTCACATCTATGATTATTTGGCTGTAGCTTGATACTGTTTGTATTTTGAGTGTGATGTTCATTGTGTGTGATGCATCATTTAGTTAGCGGGAGTTAGTATTTAGTTTTGATGTGTAGGTATGGAGTAGGAGCTCGCCGCCTAGGCGTGATGACACGCTTGGAGCTTCTACAAGGTCTGTTTAGGACTCGTCTCTATTTTACGTTCTCTTCTATTGTATGTTTATTTTATTATTTACAGGACGGGTTAAGTGGCATTTTATCGGATCCCACTTAACTCAGGCCATTTAACCGAACAGTTTTCCAGATTAATAACCCCTCGAGGGATGATTTCGAAAACAAGATCCACCACAAGTTGCCTTTGGGCCTATTATATAAATCCCTTCCCATGCCTATATATATAATTTTATCGAGTTTTCAGTGAGACGAGAGATGGAGAAACCAACTGCATGTACCATGAGCGGATGCCGTGATAGTCAAAGCGGGCTCTGGATTAGTGGAGCGGACTGTTCCATTCCCAAGGGATCCTGACAACTCCGCGTTTGAGTTACTCACACCCGAAGAACGTGGAGGTTTAAGGGTACTGTTTAGTACAGCGCATGTCCAGACTTGTGGTTTAAAGGGTACTAAAGGCGACTACCTGAGAGTACTCAGCCTTCGTGCTCAAGGCCAGGAGAAATATGGAGCTAAGGAGAGGGCTTAGGATTCGAGACTAGAAAATGAAGTAAGAAAATGCCGAGAGAGGCATTAGCAGCAACAGATCAATCAGTTTGGGATGCTACTGGGTCTACAGCCCAGTGGCTCCTTAGTAGGTGCCCTTCAGAGTGTTCACGAGGAGTATATGATGTTTTCTTTTATATGAGAGTTTGCTCTCATAGCCAGCTTGTTATAGTTATTTTATTTTCCGGACCAGTAACACTAGTTACTGACATATTTTTATATTATATGTAGGTAATAATCACGAGTTGGAGGAGCCAATTTGGACGAAGGAGCACTGTTGTTGCTTGCACATATGTCAGTCGATTGAGTGGTTATATTGTGTTTATGATGTTATTATATCGTGAATGGTGTGATTAAATGCTTGAGACATGATGATGTGAAATGATTAAATGTTAAGACATGATGATAGAATGTGAAACATGAATAGATTGCGCAGTGGAAGCGTTGTGGGTTGAAACCCAAGTTCTAGAATGACTTTACGGGACATTAGATTGTGTGTGAATGAAATTTTTGATATATGCATATATACTTGTATATATTATTTTAACAGGGTGAACCCTAATTGCACTTTTAGGGGAGACGTTGTCCGTTATATATCAAAATTTTTATGCAATTTTTATCATAATTGTATTGGTGTGTAAATTTGTTTGAATGTCATCCATGTAGTATCATGTTAGGATTCTAAGCATTCATCCATGTATGATGAGTCGTATCTTCATCTTAAGACGCTGAGATTAGATCCGCACGAGTTGGGTTCGGGTTAGCTGACCTAACTAGGGCCTATAACAAGCCGGTTTGGTTCACGAGCGTGAACCGGATTTGGGGTGTTACACATCATGTACCACTCAAATTCCTGGCACACGCTACCGCTCCAAATACCAACATGCCACTATTTGGCTCGGTACGCCTTCGTGCATGCCCCAGCGCTCGTGAACCACTACCGATCATGCTTGCACCATGCTCACGCCATGCAGCTCGGTATGTGTTGCTCAACATGCTGCTCAGTAGTGCTCGTCCACGCTCGATAGAATGATCAGTATTGCTCGATACACTCGGTTGCCCACAACCTCACTCCGTCGACGCATATGCCGACACGCCCACAATGCCTGGTCGTGATGCTCGGTCACCAGCACCTAACTAGTGTCATCTTGAGGTTTCTTACTCGCTCGAGCAAAACCACTTAGTTTGTCTACCCTGCAACTATAACACGTGTTAACCTCGGTCAGCTGTTTCACCACTTGAATAGCCCCTGCTACTCGTCTTGGACCCGGTCGTCCCTAGGAACAACTGCCCAATCCCGACACCCAGTGCATCCATGGACTAAGGCTGTAACATTCCATGGTGCCTTCGACAAAGCATGAGTGGCCTACCACTGATAGACTGCGAGGAATGTGGTTTGAGCACACAAATCTGCTTAAATCACAAAAATTCTTACGATGATGTATCCAACAAGAAAATTCTTGCTATGTTGAACCTCTTTGTAGAGAATGGGAATGACAACAGTGACATGATTTTTTTTATATATCTGAACGAGATTATAGAGAAGGATGATGAGGCTCAAAAGTCGGAGGAGAGATAGGCCCCAGACAGAAGGTGAAAGTAGGATGGGGGAGGAGGACTTTGGGTATAATACAAAACTAATAAATAGCCATCTTGTGATGATAATTAAACAATGTGTATTTATATAATCATCTGTCATTACAAAGCTAGGTAAGAAAAAAAGCCCAAAGTCCTCTTGCTCTGCAATGAAAGATGGTTGGTTTGGACCACCCTAGTGACCTAAACCAGCTCACCTCATCAACCCAAGTATAAACAGGGGCAATAAAACCTTGGACAAAAATAACGCTTAGATCATAAAACTTATAAAAACAACCATTAAATGGTGAATGTGGTCTTAAAAAAACTTATATACATGAACTATAGCTCACATATAACTTATGTGAGGCTTTTTTTAATTTATATTAATTATGACTCAAAATTTGCATAGATAAGTAAAATAAATAAATAATAAAAGTAATTATAAATTGTCAACTCAATTCAATATTTTTAACCCTTTTGTCTTAATTATCAAAATAATTATAATAGAAATTAATTTTAAAATAACTATTAACTAATAGTTTTTTTTAAAAAATCTAAAAGTAAACAAAAGATAAAATTTTGTTAACCTAAAATTTATGCATTTTACTTTTAATACATATAAATATCATATAATGGGAATCACAAAAAAATTCAAATTAGATATGAGGCTCCTACAACTTATACAAGATGTAGCTAGCCTTAATTTTTCTTAAAAGAAAATTACAATTGAATCATAAAATACCCATTAAACTAAATGGTGAACAAAGTTTAATACCCCAAGGATTTTAAGTGTAATAACAAAGTTTAAACTAAATGGTGAACAAAGTTTTATACTCGTGAGTGCGGGCGCGGTGGAGAGCACAGATGGCAAGGGTGGGGGCTCAGCGGTGGGCGCAGGCGCCAGCAACGGAGCATGGCGGCAGCGGCGTGGACGACAATGGGAGGGAAGAGGGAAAGTTTTTTTTAATAAAATATATCTGGGCTGTTAGATTATATCTAATGGCCCAAATCGCCCCCAAGGTATCCAATATATATATATATATATATATATATATATATATATATATATATATATATATATATATATCTCTCTCTTATGTAGTGCATATTGTGTGCTTAATTTAGCTCTCTCATTACTCACCCATTTTTTGATAGTTCATAATTTCTGTTATGCTTTGTTTGTGACTAGCTTCTAGCAATGCTTTTACCCACTGTTGCAAAAATTGGATCGGAGGCATTCTGAGTAAAAAAAGATAAATCGGTCTGTAGCTCAAATCGGCTAATTGAGCTGATTCCGGACAACGACAGGGCAACCAATCCGATTTACCCCCTTTTTTACTCGGATTGCCTCCCGGGGGGAGGAAGAGTAGATTGGGTGGGGGTGGCAGCCGGGTGCACGGGGAATAGGAGGGGCCAGTGAGGAAGGGGGTGGTGGGGCAGGGCGGATCGGACTAGGGACAGCGGCGAGGTGAACGGGGGACAGGCGGGGGAGGTGGGGCGACGAGGATTGGGCGGGGGCGGTGGCGAGGTAAACGGGGGACAAGCGGGGGAGGTGGGGTGACGAGGATTGGGCCGATCTGGGAGAGAGAATGGGTGGGGTGGGGGGAGAAGAAATAGCTGGTGACATTCTTGTAATTAAAAGTTGACTCGACTCCGATACGAGTAAAAAATAATAACTAATTCTAAATAATTTTAAAAATGTAAAAAATATTAAAAAATATCATAAAATATAATACACATCATAAAATAAAAATGACATCAGAATAATATATTCTATAATTAATAACCGACTAATTTTGACTAAGTTAGAATTTTTATATAAGACTGATTCAACTAAATCGATTCCTGACTAATTTAAACCGATTCAATCCAATTCAATGACTCCTTTAAAAACCGATTCAGGCCCCGATTCCGATTTTTACAACTATTCTTTTACAGATAATCGGGTTTGGAGCTTTCTTGTGGTTAGTTGGAAGAGATATAATTCAAGACGCTCTAAGGATTATTTTTCTGCCTTTCTTTTGTATTTTTTCTCCCTTGTTGGTTGAGTGGTGCTAATAGCTTGTATCAATGGCTCGTTTTTCCTTCATTACTTGTACTTGATGCTGCCCTGATGTGCTTCTGTCATTTCTGCTGCCCGGCAGTGCCCCAACTGTGGTAACACTTTCCAGATCTTCAAGTATGTTGTCTACCACGGGCTCATTTCCCCTTGTATCAAATTACTGTCAGTCCTTGAAAAGTAATCAAGGAATTGGCTTTTTTGTTTGAAACTTATACGTTATCACATCTTCTTAAGTCCGCAATGAAGGATGGAGTACAGCTTTGCCCTTTCTGTACTCAATCATTCTCACGTAGTCTCCGAAGTTACCTTTTAGCTTCCAAAAGCTCTCTAATTACATTAAACATTAACATTACTGTGCGTTTGTATAATTACTGTATGCCAGTCTCACGAAAATCAAAATTTAGTTTCAAAGGAGAATGTTTGCAAAATTTTAATGGTCTTTTCAAAGGGGTATGCTGCATTTATTTATGTGTCGCCTTTTTCCTCGTGTCTTTGTGAATTTGACTAAGGTTTAAGTCGGTCTTCCTTCATGTCAGTACAGCGACCCAAATTTGTGAGGGAGTCGGTTAATTACTCACGAAACCCTTTTGATTCATCATCATCGAGTGGTTTTTCAGCTCGCTCTGAGAAAGGTAATTTTTCTAAGCAACTTCGTTGTGTACCGTCTTCTCATGTTTCTGATTCTTCCTTTTCTGGAAGAGCATCGCTGGCCAATATTGTTGTTGACATTGAAGCGGAAGTGAAGGACGCCGATTGATTTGCGGTGTGTTGGTGCAGTTGATGCTGAGGGAATGGATAGCACACATCATTTCCCTTTTTTTCCGTCTAAATAAGATGTTTTCGGACGTTGGTATAAATGTTATATATCCTGTAACTTGGTATAAATGTACACGAAATTAGTAACAGGAGTTGGTGCGGAGTTGGTGCCAGAAAAGGTTGGCAGTAGACGATTGGCATAGACGATTGGCATCTATATTCGCTGTACTATATTATATAAACATGGCAAAATTTCCGTGTAACTTAGTGTTGGGCATCCCCCGGCACGCCTTTCCCTTGCCGAGGTTAGATGTTCCATTCCCATCAACAATAGAAATTTTTAACCTTGAGGGAGCACAGGGTTATACGTTACCATGTTATTCTCAGCTTTTCCGGGCTTGGTTGTTCCTAGAGTGCAAGAAAACACCACAGAAAAAGTGGCAGTTACAAAATAGAATTTCGAAATCCTGATCGGCAACTGCTAGAAAGCCACACCCTTGAGAACTTGTTTAGTTGACACAAAAGCCATAACTAGTCTTAGAACAGGGTATCAAAACCACAATCAATACGCACACAAACAAACAAAATTCAAATTTGTTTTAATTTTTAGAAATATTGAAAGAACCACATTGGCATTTAAACCACATGCCTCACATAGTATGAGTGAATGCATTTTTAATCCATTATAGACTCAGTTTGATGGGTAAGAAAAGGCTGCATTGCGATCCAGTCCATTATAACAAAAAATATGTTCCATGTCTTACACCACCCAGAACTCATCTGATCTGGCGATAAATGAGTTCCTTTATTTCTAATGAAACCTCTCGACAACCAACACCTCCAAAGCAGCTAGTGAGATGCTACAGTAACCTGTTGAAAATAAAAGACAATCAATAATACCATTTCACTAAACCTAAATGGATTCACAAAAAAACAGAGGAATCCAATAAAGCCAAGTGTTAAAATATAAAAACACTTTTTTGCAACCTCTTTCGCAGTAAGAAATAACAAATCTTCACACAGTACTGACACACGAGCATGCTTTTTTGTTAAATTAGTATACAAGAGCATGCTTTTTTCTGTTAAATTAGTATACAAGTATTCTATCTTCTATATTCCACCAAACTGTTTAATTCAGGCGAATTCGAAACATCAAACGAGGACAATTCTTGCGTACTGCATCTTGTGAAGATATTTTAAAGGATGTGGTGAATAAAATGCTCAAATAGCTTAACAACAAACATTACCTGTTCCTTATCTTTTTTTCCACCAGAAAATAACTTATAACCACCATAAAAAAGCAATCCCCACCCTGATAAAGAGACTATGACAAACTGCAAAAAAAGCTTTCCATCAGTGCCACACAAGTCAATACACATACTAAAAAATAAAATCCATTCCATGGCCAATTCAGAATCTAAGGATGAGAAGAAAATGACAACAAATTGTACATAACTTTCATCTAATTGTCTCATTAAAATTCACCATGCATTCTAGTTGTCAGTATTCCAATACAAATAAAGTATCTATTCTAGCTGACCTCTACCAACATTTATTATCAGATGCCAGGAACAACACTTGTTCCATAAATGCACCTGACAGACAAACATGTCCACGTCCTTCTATTCACTTCTAGCAAGATAGAAAGCAGCTCATAATGTTTTCTCAAATGAAAGACTGGAAGCACTTGACGTGAATTTAATTTTCAACATTCTCCATTTCTACAATCTACCTGTCCATTTTCAGCATTTTAATTTCAAACATGAAAGTGATTGTTGGCATTGTCTGTTACACACATCACCAATCACATATGAATCCTCACCATTGTCATGAACGGTCAAGCATTTTGTACATGATTTAGAAGTTGGTCATAATATTGCATAAGTCTGACGTAAGTTTGTTTCCATCCTATGGCTGCCATGGAGGTGTATCTCAATGAAAATGGAACCATATTGTCAACATGAGAAATTTCCCTTAAAAAATGGACAATGATTTCAGTACTAGATTCTTCTTTTTTAAAAAAGAAAAGAAGTAATATGAGAAGGTATCTTGGTGCATCTCAGACACTACCATCATTTAAATGTTGCCAATTTTGATCATCTAGGTCCAATTTTTATCAGAATTTTCATGTTTGACACATCTTTAGCGAATTTGTGCAACAAAAATCAATTAAAATTTTATTTGTATTCAAACAATCTTTAACATGAATAATCCAGCTAGTCACAAAACTAGATAACAGACCTAATCTCCACAGGTTGGATTGATAAACACAATTATGTAGCAAAACTTAATTTGGAATAATTACATTTTGAAATGGATGAATCAGTGTTTAAGCTAGTATCAAACCTTAGTTTGAAAAAAACAAAATTTGAAAAAAAAATATACTGAATTAATGATGTGCTAATGCATACGAAAAAACATCTGCAGATAATAAATAAGAGATATAAGCCAAAATATGTGATTTTTCAGTCCTCGACTGTTCTACTTTAAAATCAAGTCTCATAAAAAATGGAAAAAAGAAGTAAACAAATTGAGAATCTATACCTATTCATACTCTTTGACTAGAAAATTTCATCCTTTATTCAGTGAGACATTTTCCTAGCATCAACTACATCAACCTTTAGCTAATTTGTAATTCCTAAAACAAATGATTCAAAAGGAAGCATGCCCTCTGTATTTTCCTTGCATCAACTACATCGACCTTTAGGTAATTTATAATTCCTAACATAAATAATTGTAATGGAATCATTCCCTCTGTATTTTCCTAGCATCAACTACTTTGACCACTAGCTAATTTAATCTTATACAATAAAAAATCTAAAGGAATGATCCCCATTTGCAAATCCTAAAAGTTTTAAGAAAAGGCATGCCAGAGCACATATCGTAAATGCTCAAATCCAGTAAATACATATTCGAAATTTTAAGAACTTTACATAGCAGTCATTTCTCGCAAACAAAAAGGACATATATTTTCAAAAATAAAAAAATAAAGGAAGAAACATCGAAGTTGTGTTATACATTTTTTTTTCAAAGAAAAAAACATTGAAGCTATATTGTAGAAGATTGATATCACATTAACATGGAGGACAACTTTATCTCAAACCAAAATCCACAGGAATGAGAAACGTACATGCTCTTCCTTCCATTTGGATGGGCTGAGGGGATCCTGCCAGAAGTTGACCTTAGGCGGCCCGTGATGATCTATACATACGAGTGAGTAAATAGGGAGCAAAATTGGTGATCTACATATATCAACAGGTAAATAGGGAGTAATAATGATGATCAAGTAAATAAATAGGGAATAAAATTGAACGCAACCCAGAGCGCACATGAAACTAGAAAGAATCGATAAAATTGCTGGTCCTCCCATGAGATCAGAGTCTAGAAAGCTTCCAATCGGCGCAAGCATGTACAAAGCAAAAAACACAAACCACATCGGCTGCCGATGAACAAAGCAAAGGCACATTTCGGAGGCAAAGTAAAATGGGATAGAGATAACCCTAATATCCCCCGAAACAGAAAAGTTCAAATCTATCAGAGCCTGGCAAATTATTCATTCACTGTTTCGGGACGGAGGGCTGAAAGCAGGGGGAAAAAGGTGACGATTGATCGCCTTCAATGGGGGCGTAAGCTAAGAGAAAGAGTGAGAGTAATAAATATATCTATTTAATAGAGAGAGGGAGAGACCAGCAGCAGCAGCGAGACCTCGCCGGGGGATGAGGTTGAGGGCAGGAGAAGGAGAGGTGAGGGAGGAAGCTCGCCGAGCCGCAGACAACCAAGCGGCGGCCATTCTTCGGTGGAGGTAGGGATCTCTGCCTCTGGATTTGGTCGTGCCAATGGAACGAACTCGCCGCCAGACTCCACAACCCCGTTCAATATTTCAATATATACGTACGCGAATGCTAAATGTATGTGTAATATGTATAGACGACAGCTTAGCATGGCCGTGGCTGATAAACTCTCCTCTATATTTTTTAAAAAAAATAAAAAGGAAAAAAGTAATATATTGATGAGTGTTTTTTTTCAATATAGAAAATATGTGTATCTCTAAAGGCAATCGGATGAAATATAAAATATATAGAAAATTTTATCTTGATTGTTGATTTGTTAGAATTATTAAAAGTAACATAGGTTATTGTTCGGGCGCGGGATCGTCTGCCCCCTCGAATCGGTTCTTGTATGTGATTCGAATTTAAAGGTTCGGTGGGACCGAGGCACCCTTGCCGCGCAAAGAAATAGTGCAATAAAAATGTTATCACAAACACAAAATAATACGCTGGAAATTTTTACGTGGTTCCCCAGAGGATTCAACGTGAATTTCTAAGGGTCACTCCACGGTAAGGTCGATGCTCACAATCCACTATTTTCTTTGAAAATTACAAATTACAATGCTTAGTGGAATTTTTGCCACTTTAATTCTTTAATTCCATATACACCTTGCAATGCGTCGATGAAGAACTCAACTCAGCTGCCTTGAGAGGGAAAATCTGTCATAGAGTATCTAACCAATTGGAGTAAGAGAATAAATCCAGAGCTGAAGTTTAAGTTGATCACGATTAAATTGGTCCTGGTCTCTAATCTCTAAACGACTTGTCTAATGGGCGAGTATGGACTAAGTTATGAACAGCACTTATCCACAACATCAAGGCAAAGTTTCACAACATTGAGCTCCAGCGTCTATGGCAGTGGCTACTTGGCTCTTCGAAAGATAGCCCCTTTTTCACTTCGCGATTTTTTCTGGCGGCTACAGCGACGAAATTTAGTGAAACTCAGTTTGGGTTTATAGATCACTTCTTCGCCTTCACGTTGAACCTCACGACGGGGCCGGGAACGATTGGAACTGGTCAGAAAAAATTAGCGAACTCCGACCTTCACTGCTCTGTTTTCCGCTTTGCCGGCCAGCAACGTCCTCGCTTCCCGATTTTTTCTTGGAGACCTCGGCGGCGATCGATTTGGGTTTGTATATCACTTCTCCTTCACGTTGAACCTCACGACGGGGCCGGGAACGACAGGAACTGGTCGGAAAAAATTAGCGAACTCCGACCTTCGCTGCTCTGTTTTCCGCTTTTCCTATCAACAATGAAAAAGGGGTTAGACAGTGGACTCCTAAGCTTCGGTATGATCCTTTATAGCTACTCTACGACAGCAAGATGTGGCAACAGCGTTGATGGGCAGTAATAGAACTCTTTCTTGGCATGGTAGGGCTCCACACTGGGCTCTCACAGGTGCACATTTCCTTCTCTTCAAGCAGCGGCGGTGTTAAACGAGGGAACAATTCTGATGCTTCAAGATAGCAAAAAGCATACTTTAGCAACCTTCAACGCGTCTCCACGGCTGATAACAGTAACAGCATGACGATCGGATGGTCTCTTATGGCCATTTGTTACAGCGATGTAGCAGGGGTGTCAACCTGGGCACTTCTCGGTTGAGCAGAGGGCAATTTCAGGCGCAACAGCATCACCTAAAGGTGGCAACAATTCTCCTTTCCAAGGAAAGGTTTCTAATGGTGACGGGACGACGACGAACCTCCAGCAAAAGGTCTTTCACCATGAAAGAATAGAGCAGTGAGGCAAATCCGTGATGGTGTGTAGCAATGATAGTAGCAGCATTCCGAAGCAAAAAGGCATGGGTGTCCCACCTGGGCACAGTTATCCCTCCTAACCAACCTTCCTCCTCCGCAGAATGTCACCGACAGCTACTTTGCAATGGCGGGGAACCTCCTAAGCGTGGCTTCAAGGGGGAAAAGGCGGCTACTTCGACGAGGTTGGGCCAAGGCAACAACTTGACTGCAGCGGCTTCCCTCCTTCATGGCAAACGGGTAAGGGAATCCATGGCGGGAAGATGAGGGCTCCGAACAACAACCTATACTAACGAGGGTGTAACTCCAGAACTCTTCGGCGATGGCAACCTTCAGATGGTGACGAAAAATTCCCGTGAATCAGCAAGAGGCATAGTTGCAGGGGAGCAGGGCAACGGGCAATAATTCTTCGGATTCCAAAGCTATGACGCCAATCTCAAATTCCCACCCCCCATTCTTCAGCAATGACACCTGGCTTTTATAGAATTGGGATAACTCCTGATAGATTGATTTCCTCCAGCGGCTCTAAAACATCTACCTCTTCCTCTAGCAATTCTTTCTCCGGCAGTTTTGGAACCGTATGACCCATTCTCTTGTAACATGCAGGAAGTCATCCACGTTAACAAACAAACACCAATCCTAAGAATTATTCACATTACCGGATAAACATAAATATGTGCAAACAGTTATAAAATAATATTTGGCACATGTAACAATTTTAATAGTATTATTTGACAATATAAAAATAAATAATATTGAATAAATGGGAGAGGAAACAGAAAAACATAGAAGGAGAAGGGGATGGGGAGAGGGAAAGGGCGAGGGCTCAGAAGAGGAGGGGCCATAGAAGATCAACAAGGGAAGAGTCGCAACAATTGGGAGAAATTTTTTTTTGAGGTAGGTCTTATATTTTTTCTAACGTTTTATATGAAAACAATAAAAAATCTTTGATTTTTAAAATTTTTTTAATGTTTCACCAAATATCAACTTTAGTTGTTTATCTCTATAAATTTTATTTTTTTATTAAACAAGTTCAAAAAAATACAACCAAACGCCTTATTAAGTGTTAGCTTTTCTATCATTATGATCCTTTTTTCTAAATATAAATATTTTATTTGGCTTATAAAGAAATCAAATATTTTACTACCTATAAGACTAATAATAATAACAACGATGTAAAGACTTAAAAAAATGCATGAAAATTGATATAAAACATTAAAAAAATTATAAAAGCTACAGACTTCCAAATAGGTTATATGTTTGCTCTACAATTCCACCCACAACTTTCATATATTTTTAGATAATAATAATAAAAATAAATATAATTTAAAAATATAAATGGCATTTAGGAAGTCATATTTGTAGATAGTAAGTGTATTGATGATGAATATAAAAAATATATTTAGTTGAGAAAAACCAATTAGTAATTTTTGACTAACGATTGTTTTTTATAGACGTTATTGTTAATTCTTAGAGATTTAGATGTAGTTATAGAAATTACACTTAATTTATTATATTTTATAAAAAATAATCACTTCAAAATTCTGAAATTAACAAAAAAGTGTTCCTAAAAAGTATCAATGTTTTTTTTTCTGACCAAAATTTATTTGTTTTATTATGAACGTTGACGTATAAACACTCGATTTCTATTCATTAAGATCAAAATTACGAGTTTAAACTCATCCATATTTATTTGTAAATAACCGATGGTATGTAATTAGGAAGCTCGTAGTTTGGTGACTTTTATAAGGTTTCATCAACTCGGAAGGACTGATGATGTTAAAATTCACTATACCATCTTTCTCTTCTTGATATAATTATTATAACTTGATTTAAAAGGAAAAAAAGCGGAAACTCAACGAAGTCAAGCCGAAGGTAAAACAGATCCTCGAATGTCAATCCACTATGTACGTAAAAAAAAAAGATATTGAGATGAAGTATACTTCCATGCATTTCAATTCAATGGAATGAAAAAGAGAAATTGAAAGTCAAAAATGATCGGTAATGTGGGGTCTATTCCAAAATGGTGGAGAGGTATGTGCAGTGTGTAGATGTGACGAGGTGTCGTCCAATCAATATACCACGATAATAATATTAATAATAAAACTCTACATCACCAATTCCGCTGGCCATACGACCAGCCCACCACCACCACAGCCCCTCTGACAAACAAAAAGGTCGTCCTCTTCTTCCCCGTCATTCCGCATTTCCCCTCCTCTCCTCTCCTTCTCCTCTCCTCTCTTTGAGTTGATTTGGGAGACTTTGGGAGTTTGGGCGAGTAAAAGAGAGAGCAGGGGGTTGTGACCCATCTAGCCGGCCATCTCTCTTTCTCGCTCTCTCTCATCATTCTTCACGTCCTCCCTTCCCTTCCATCCCACTTTTTCCCCCTCTTCCAATTGATTAGTCTCCTGATGAACGAGAAGGCAGCCGTTTCCAAGGAGCTCAATGCCAAGCACAAAAAGGTATCCACCCGATTTGCTCTCCCACACCTGCGTTTCCTCTCTCTCTATCTTTTTTTCTCTCTTTTATCAGTTTACGACCGATCCGATTTCTCTTTTGTTTTTTGAGATGAGATATATGTGAGCAAGGGATCCGTGTATATCCTAGCTCCTTGGAAATCTGTCGATCTAGGGCCGTGCCTTCTATATGCTTATTTTGTTCCTGACGCTTACGATTCCTCTTCCGATCTAATTTATTTTGCCCTTTTTTTTCATTCGCCGTGATGATCCCTTCATGTTGTCAATTTGAAATTGAATGGCAATAACGGCGTCAGCAAGCTTTGGATGTCTAAATTTTGTTATTCATTTGTTGATTGTGATTTAATTTCTCTTTGCAGATACTGGAGGGACTCCTCAAATTGCCAGAGAATCGGGAATGTGCCGATTGTAAATCTAAGTATGTTTTATGCATATTGTGATTTCATTATTCTCATCTACACTGTTATATTCGGCCACGAATATTTTGGCAGTCTGTTGAAGATATATGATTTTCATCAGTGTATCAAATTGAGTATATCTGGTGAAAGAAAGAGTGTGTTTGCAGTTTACTCTGTATATGTGGTTTCAATTCCTTGCGGCTGTATGTATGCTGTGATTTTCTTACTATATGGGCCGGCTACTGTACGTGCGCAGTTTACCTATTCAGCACTGCGGTTTGCCTGAAATTATATATATATATTTTTTCAATGAAACTTTTTGGTCTCCCTACTAGAAGTGCAAGTGTAAAATACTCATGGTTTTGAGGCTTTGATTCACGATCAAAATATATATTTTGTGGGAATTGTTTATAAGTGCATTAGAGACATGAACTTCCTTCATGGCTAATAATAAGGTTCAGGTTCTGGCTGCCAAATCTGGACTATGACGGTTCATGAGGCGGACTGTTGAATAAATGGCATTACTTATTCCTTTGATTTAATTTATTATTGTGAGATGAAAAATTAACATTTGCTTTTTATGCAGGGGACCACGATGGGCAAGTGTGAATCTTGGCATATTCATATGCATGCAATGCTCTGGCATTCATAGAAGCCTAGGAGTACATATATCTAAGGTACTCTCTTTCCGTCTTGATTATGCACATTAACCCTTTAACTTATCAAACGTTCAGGAATTTTTCTTTCATGCCGAGAGACAACTAACTTCCAAAATATGGCTATATTTTTTATATTTCTGAATAGTTTGTAGCTATAAAATTTGCAGGTCCGATCTGCTACTTTAGATACATGGCTTCCGGAGCAGGTTGCATTTATTCATAGTAAGCATTTCCATCACAGCCTTCCACTGATTCTTGGAAGATAAACTGGCACCAGACGACCTTATTGAATGCTTTTTTCTAATACTATTAACTGGTTCTGGTTAATGTGTGTAGCAATGGGAAATGAGAAGTCGAACAGTTACTGGGAAGCTGAATTACCTCCAAATTATGACAGAGTTGGAATTGAGAATTTTATCCGGGCAAAGTATATACTTTTTTCCCTTTCCTCCTTTTCCTCTTGGTTTTTTGTTCTGCATTATGGGATATAAAGACATATATATTTGCCTGCTCCCTTATGTAAGTTGTATTTTACTGACCCTAAAAGAAATTCTCAGGTATGAAGAGAAAAGATGGATACCAAGGGATACTCCAACAAAGTCCTATTCTTTGCCTCAAGAAGAAAATAGAGATAGAAAAATACCTGATTCCAGGGCAAGACCTGGCGATAGAGTGGTACATCGACCAAGCAACACTACTGACCAGCTCCCAGCAGAGAAAATAAAAATTACACCACCTAAATCTAATCATTTCGTTTCAGCAGCTCCTGCAATTTCTGACCAGGTAAACATTTAACATTAGATTATTGGTTCTCTATCCTTAAATGCTTGTAAAAGTTTTTTGTAGTATGGTGTTGTGATTGAATAGAGTGTTCTGAGATTGTCCCAAGGAATTGTGTGACTCAGATGATGCTTAAATGTGTGCTTTGATATAGTTTCCCCCTTTATGCCTAAGTTTTAAGTTATATGATTAGATTTTCAATCTTTGAAATTTTCCTGATCATCTAATGCTATTGATTCAAGACATATATCCCAATCCTTTATTACTTGATGGAGCATCCTATTACATTTTGTTTTGGCACACACCTTGTGATCACTGAGAGATAAGATCTTGCGGAAATATTTTGATGTGATCCAGAGAAGGCAAAAAAATCTTTCGGATTTGTATACCTTGATTGTTGTTTTGTTCTCCTTCATATAAACATATGAGATATTTGTTCCTTGATTGTTGTTTTGTTCTCCTTCATATAAACATATGAGATATTTGTTTAGAAAGGTGACTGTGCTAGACATACAGTGATATTTGATAATTACAATGAATCTATGGTGAGTGTAAAATGGAGAACATGCACTGATGAATCTTAACCAACTGGATGAAGTGTGTAGGTAGCAAAAACTTCTTCTTATGATGTCTTTACCTCTGAAAAATTTTTTTTTCCTCTTTTCGTTCATACTTAATTGTCCACGATTTGGATACCTCTTGATTTATCATGTGGAACGAGCATATTGTTCCCTTTGTCCTCTTTGCATGTTACTTCTTGAGCTTTGTGTTTAACGTAGTACTAAGCTAAGTTGTTAAATGTCTAAACCTTGGTTTACATTTTTGGGTTGAACTTTTTTATGACTATAGTCGACCTAACGGACCCTTTAACTTGTTTTATTCCCCGCTCCATTTGGCTACTGCCGAGTAAATGGAGAAGGGTATTTAGTAACTTCCCTATTCTTGTGCTTGAGCTGAACTTACTTTACAGGTATGTACACAATCAAAAGTGGAACCTGCATTGCCTAAAGTTGATTCTGCTTCAAAAAGTGATGCTCAGTTAGATTCTTCATTTAGGAAGGTTGACTTTGCTACTGACCTATTTAATATGCTTTCTATGGATGGCACCTCTGAGAATGGGTCAGAATCATCTTCAGCTGAGGATTCATGGGCAGGATTCCAAGGTATTTCACTTGATAATAATTAACAAACTTATTCACTATTTATCTCTTCCCCCCCCTCTTTTACTTCTACTTTTTGTGAAAAGGTTGCATTATGAAAATGCAATTCTTTTATTTCATATGGTGACTGATCTTGGTCTCCAAGTTTCTTTCAATAAGTTTCCTGTTTGGAAGTAGTAAATTTTTTTTTTTAAATAAAAAATAAAAAATTCTTGTTTGTTTTGTGCAGCTGCAGAAGGCACAAACACGCCAGAAAAAGGTAGCACCAATAGATCAGATGAGCGTAAAAGTACAGGGATTGAGGACTTGTTGAAAGATTCCCCATCAATTGCACAATTACCAACATCCGTGCAACCACCTGCTTCAAAAAATTCTAAGGACATGAAAACTGATATCATGAGTCTCTTTGAGAAAGTTAGTAGTTGGCTCGTATATTGAATTTTTAAGTTGTTACTGTCATTAGAGGATGCATAGTATTTTTTCATTTAGATGGGTGGGTAATGGTTAATGATCTACATGGTAATTTTAGTGTGTGCTTGCTGCAGTCCAACATGGTATCTCCATTTTCTGTTCATCAGCAGCAGCTCTCTTTATTGGCTCAACAGCAGTCCCTCCTCCTGGCTGCTGCAACTAACCCAAACGGTGGAGTCACACAGTTTTCATCAAGTGCCTTTCAAGCCAGTTCAGGTGATGTTCATAAAGGCAGTGGGGGTTCCTCTGTTCATCTTTGGCCGAATTCAAATGTTCAAGCTCTGGGAATGGTGATGCCCACGTCTGTCCAGGATCAGCAGCAGAAGCATGTGCAGGTTTACTTTTGTCATAAATTGAAGTCTCTGTTTTTTCTTTTCAGTGTTTCCTTTATCTATTATATTTTGTCGTTATTCAGGTTGGAAATTTTAGACCTGTTCACTCCCAAGCTTATGGAAGCGCTTTCCCAACTTCCAGGTAACCAATACTCTCCCCATTTTGTGTGCAAATTTTGTGATTGTGCATGTATGACTCCTGAACATTGCTTGCTGCTACTTGCTTATGTTTAGATTCATGTCTGTTGAGATGGTCGACTGTTACAGTTTCATCTTGTAGGAGACGTACTTAGTTGGGTGATGAAGAATGACATTTCATTGTCATTTTCCTTTTATGGGTAATCAAATTCTTGTGGTGGGTAATGTTTACTCTGTGTGTGGTAACAGTTTTATTGATTGGTGAGTTTTATTGGGGCTACGTTTGCACCTTAAAACTTAGGTTGTTGGAATTTGGGAAAGTGCTGATTTCTAGTGACTATTAGCCAGTAAGGCTTATATTTAGTGTTTGTTTGGTGGTTTATCAAGTAATATGTATGTTCACCAATTAAATATTTATTGATTACTTGGATTTGGGAAATTATCTGTTGAGTAATTAATTTTAGGGTTTGCCTTCATGTTGTTTTCATAAACAAAAGATTATTATTGTAATTTTATGATTTAATTTAGTAATTATGGAAATTTAATGAAAGCAGGTAAGTTTGAAATATAAGTAGGAGTCTCCCCCTCTATCTTCATCAGTATTTTAGGTATCGGTTAAGAGTTCTACACCATTTTAGTGCATTTGCTCTTCTTCGCATTGTCTTGAGTGATAATTAACTCCAGACACTAGGTTCACTAGTGGATGATATTTATCTTTATGGGTTTTATTGTAACAAAAAGACAAATGTGTATTTTAGGTGAGGTCATACTCTTGGAGGTTGTATCCTAAGAAATGGCCTCAACATTCCTTCTTTTCTCTGTTTTTTCTTGTCTATAGGGGGTAAATCCTTCCATCAATGGATCGCCTGCTGTTGGGGTGACCAAGCCCTCTGCTGTAGCGTCTTTCGCGTCCGTGTCTACCTCCACTCGATCTGGCAATGAGTATGACTTCTCATCATTGACGCAAGGCTTCTTCTCAAAACACCAAGCGAGTGGAGGCGATAGAACGTAATATTTGATCTGCTCTACCGATGTTCTATATTGGATGGAATAATTTTGATGATTGTATTGTTGTATTATGCTATTATTTTGGCATTAATTACTTTGGGCACATTCCTTGGAATGAGGAATGTGACGTTACACATGAAATTCATGAAAAAAATGATTATTTTTCTTTCCTTTTTTTTTTATTGAGAGTTTGTGCGGTAGAATATTAACGAGAGATTTGCAATTTGGCTATATACTACGTAAACTGCACAATGGCAGCCTTTGAAGATCTGTCCATTGAAATTATTATAGACTTGTAAAGATCTCATTCTTCACATTCTCAGTTTTACATGAACAGATGTAACCGTTCTTCGTTTTGTGGTATAGTTTCACCGTCGTCTCGGACCTGGTCGAATGGATCTGGCAAATTGGGATGATTGTGTTTTTACGCGGTTTGGTTTTACAGTCTCATCTTGAAGATAAATCTTAGGTTTTTTATTTTGTTGTTTTATTAAATTTATGACGCGATGAAGTAAAACATGAAATGGGAGGAAAATATTTGTGATTTCAACTTCTAGGGGAATGGTGGATGACAGAGAAGAAGAAGAAAAAATAACAAGGCAGAAAGAAGAAAGTTAGCCATGTCTTCTTTGCCTTCCCAAAAAAAAATTTCTTTCCTATATTATTATTAATAACAAATTTGCAATGCCTTGTCTTCTTTGACTTTAAATTTTTTTCCCTGGAAAAATAATATGAATATTTTATCCTTTAAATTAAAAATAAGAAATTTATTATTATTATTAAAAATGTGTCTTGTATCGCACGTTTTTTTCCTACCCGGAGTTCTCTTTTGGAGAGCAAAACTTTTGTAGACATTGTTTTGGCCCCGCTCTTATTACGTGGAAGTGGAACCCACACAATGGCCCTAAATGGGGCTAAAGCTCGTAAAGAACGCGCATTTTTGCGGTGGGGCGATTGGTAAGCAGCGCCGCCGGCTGCAGCACCGTCGTCCTCAATCGGAGGGCGGGTTGGAGTGGTGAAGATTGAAATCCTCGTTTGCTCTGATCACGAGATCGAATAGGGGAGGAAGGTGAGTGATTGATTTGATCTGAGATGTAGACAGATAGAGATCTCGAAGAAGTCGAGGGAATCTAAGCGATGGAGGGGAAGCTGTGGAACGACAAGCGGGAGCGGGAGAGGTACGACAACTTGGCGGACTTGTACGCCATCATAAGGGCGACGGAGAAGTTGGAGAAGGCGTATGTGAGGGACATCATACCCCCCGCCGACTACGAGGCTGACTGCCTCAAACTCATCGCCCAATTCAAGACCCTCACCTCCTCCCTCCCCGACTCCGTCGACCGCTTCGTCGACCGCTTCGTCGACGCCTACAACCTCGACTGCCCCGCCGCACTCAATCGCCTCCTCACCTCCGGCGTCCCCGCCACGGTGGAGCACCGGGCCGTATCCTCCTCCTCCCTCCGCGGCTCCTCCTCCTCCGCCGCCGTTGTCGCCGAGTGCGTCCAGCACTTCATCACAGCCATGGACTCCCTCAAGCTCAACATGGTTGCCGTTGACCAGGTCCACCCCCTGCTCGCCGATCTCTCCTCCTCCCTCGCCAAGCTCTCCCTCCTCCCCCCGACTTCGAGGGCAGGGTCAAGATGAAGGATTGGCTGGCCCGCCTCTCCAAGATGAGCGCCGCCGACGAGCTCACCGAACAGCAGGCTCGCCAGCTCCATTTCGACCTCGATTCCTCCTACAACTCCTTCATGGCCGCCCTACCGTCCGCCGGCGCCTGATCTTATCATCATCGACTTTTCTACGACTACTATTCATGTTGAAGATCATCATCACTATCTGTATGCACATGGTTCATTTGATCGGACGACTCCCTTTACCCCCTTTTTTTAGTAGTCCATTAATTTCCTATGTCGAGGAAACTATCTAATCGGCTACTATTTGCAAATTAATATTTTTTTGGTAGTTATACTTATATGTCATGTATATATTCCTAATCTCACTATTATTTGGCTTGTGCATATGAAAATGCTTAATTTGGTTGTTGCATTCCGGGCGAAAAACGATTGCCTTTATGAAACTTATAACTCAACTATTCTACACTCATTTCTATTTATCAATGTCACTGCTTACGCAGTGATCCTTACATTGTTCTTCTCGCAATTGGCGATCACTAGGATTCCAAATGTGCTCCGACATTCGGCACAGGTATTATTGTCATGTTTGAAGGAACAAGGAAGTTTTCTTGGTATGTGTTGAACCATTTGCTTATATATTATGCCATTCGAAGACATCTTATATCACATCTGTGATTCCAAATGCGAGCTTTCCGGCTACTCTTTGTCATTGTTGTGCCGTTGTGTGACTATCATGTCGATAGACGTTTGTTTTGTTCATTCTATAAGGTGGTAAGATGCTTGAATATGCTGGATATATTGACTCATTGTATTTTCCTGTTGTCACTTGTTATTTGCTTTTAAGGACTCTGATTTTTCATTAGTATTGATTCTAAAGATGGATTTTACGGTCCAATTATTACTCAATACTATTCTAATGACTATCAAGATATCATCTCCTTCATTTTGACAAGAGTATATTATACATCCAACACTACAGTCAGTCATAATATTCTCATGTTTTGAAGATGATTTTCCTGTTAGATACAGCCATCATAATGTTATTAAAGTCTGTTTAATGATTAATAGAATTCTTAACGTTGCGTACTTCATGTTATCTTTTCCTTAGTTTAGTTATATTAGATAATTTTCATATTTAACATGTTTTTCTTGTTGTATTATGATTTTGTTTATGTAATCATCTTACAAGTGATTTTAACTATCTTGTTTAACCGGGGAAAAAATACATTTATAAATATAAGGACCATTCAGGTTCTTTTCTATCGATAAAATCATGAATGTTCTCCAATTTGTTGAGATTTATCTCATAACTTGTGGTTCATTGTCATGTTCATTTCTGCTGACCATTTCATGAGAAATATTATTGTTAGGCACTAATTTGTGTCACTAATTTTCTAGTTAGGATTGCATCAGATACTTTTTTAATAGTTTTTGGAGAACAGTATAATACTTGATATTTGATTTTTTTCTCATTGCCTTGTTTTTTTGAGGATTGTGTGAGAGAGGGTTTCAAACATGATTTTGCCAATGTGTTTATCTATGGGTGGTATAAATTCTACTCCAGCCTAGTTTGTGCTGATGTTGATTGTCGACATCAATTCCACACAATGGCTTTATAAAGGTTGGAGTATATAACGTACAATGCTATGGATTTTATCCCGATTCTTAACTTTTATATCTCTTAAATGAGTTTGTTAAGAATTTGCTTCATATTAGTTATGGTTGGTAAGATTTCAGCCATAGATTGTAACCTGCTTTTTGTTTGCTAGGAGGGGAGGAATGGTGACCTGCAATAGATATCTGGTTTAAAGCAGTGGAGGATCGTAAAAAAGTGTGTGCAGTTTATCCCAAGCCTCGAAATCAAATACAGCTGTATTCTTTGGAAGTCTTCCTGTTATGTTGTTTGAGATCTTACCGATGGTTTTTGGTATAGATTGTGGGAGGTCATTGCCAACACGTGAGTAGTGAGATAAAAAGCTTTTAATAATAGATAAAACTTGTGCTATTCTTGTGTTATTTTGTAAAATTTATAAATCTGGCCACTCTTTTAAATCATATGTAGTTTTTTTAATATAGATAAAAATACCTTAATAATTTAATTATTCTTGTAATCCAATTGGTGGTATTAAAATTAACTGAGATATGAACATCAACTGCTGTTCGCTTACTGCTGATACTAAATATTCGCATGGTTTATTTGTCTCTTCAATCTTTAGACAACTTCAACTAGATTGTCAGCAAGATTTTCTGTTTCCTGTAGTCCTAGTGCGGATTTGTGAGCTGGTGAGCTGATTTGATACTCAGTAGAGAAATATAGGTCTTACTTCTATTAAACTTTTTTCCTATGCTCTTTCTCTGACCACTGTCTTACTTCAATTTACATGTATATATATTCGTATTTTCAACGCGATGGGAATAGGAACCATTATGTGCAAAAGTGTGGGGGTCATTTTCCTGACAGTCTACAGAAGGAAAATCTCATCGAGCAATGGCCTATGCTCTATTATATAAAACCTAATGTCGATCCACCGCTGCTGAGCTAGCCTTTTTTTTGTAGGAACTTTATAACGTTGGTTTTTTTATAACATTGTTTCTTAATGTTATCTTTTGTTGGGATTAACCAAATAAAATCCCCATTTAACAAATTAGGATGAGAATATAAAACAAGATAATAGGCACACCACAAACTCAGAAGACAAATTAATTTTACATGAAAAATCTTAAATTTAGAGAAAAAACCACCGGGCAAGATCATATTCACTATATCACAATTTTAATATAGAACACATCTACAAGAAGATAAAATTCTCTAATACCAATTCACTGTACTTTTTATAAAATTGATATTAACTACAAAAAGAAATTAGAGAATTATAGATTAAGAACTTAGGTGAGGTTACTATCAACAATTGCAAACAAATATTAATAAAACATTCACCTTTCTTCGATCTACATAATTTTCCTTTCTCCTTTCTAATCTTTTTTTCTTCAAAAACTAAAATCCCAAAGACCCAAAGAAGAAAAACGTCGAATGTTGCTTTTATTCTTTTCAACTAACTAAATCTACAAAATCTTATTTTTTTGCCCAAAATAGGGTTACAGTTTCACATATTTATGGAAGAGGGACAACCAAGAAAACCTCCACTTCCTAACTCCATAAAATACCTCTAACTAGCATGGGAAGCTCCATCCATGCCTGCTCTATTCTTACAGTAAACACATTTCTCTTTTGATACAACTTTAGTCATCATGTCTGAAACATTCCGTTCAGTAGAAATTTTTGTTAGCTTGAGAGATTTACTTTCCAATACATCTCTTATCTAATGATATCTCACATCAATGTGCTTGCTCTTTAAATGAAAACTTGAATTCTTACTCAAGTGAATTGCACTCTAGCTATCACAGTGTACAATGTATCTCTCCTATTTAACACCAATTTCTTTCAAAAATCTCCTTATCCATAGCATCTCCTTTTAAGCTTCTATAGTAGTAATAAATTCTACTTCAGTTGTGGATAATGCAACACATATATATACAACCTAGACTGCCAAGACATAGCCCTATTAGCAAAATTAATAATAAACCCAAAAGTTGACCTTATTGTCTCCAAGTCACCTGCCATGTCTGCATCGGTGTAGCCAACTAATAAAGGTTTATCACTTCCAAAACACAAATATATTTTGAATGTACCTCTTAAGTACCTCATTATCCATTTAACTGCTTGCCAATGTTCTTTGCTTGGATTTGCTAAATATTTGCTAACTATTCCAACTGCATATGCTATGTCCGACCTTGTACAAATCATAGCATACATCAAACTACCAACCGTAGAATCATAAGGAACCTTTATCATTTCCTTCATCTTTGTTTCACTTAAGTCACTTTTCTTCAGCTTAAAGTGACCCTTAAATGGAATTCCAACTGGCTTTGCATCTTTCATGTTAAATTTTTCAAGTACCTTTTCTATGTACTTTTCTTGTGATACCTAAAACTTTTTAGCTCCCTTGTCAAGCCAAATGGACATCCCCAAGATTTGCTTTACCGATCCCAAATCCTCCATTGCAAAGGATTTATTCAAGTTCTTCTTTAAACTTGCAATCTTAGGTCCATCATGTCCTATAATCAACATGTCATCCAAAAAAGCAACAGAATAATAAAATTTCTATCATCAAACCTCTTAATGAACATACAGTGATAAAAAACAGACTTCTTAAACTCATTCTTTTCTATAAAAGAATCAAACTCTTTGTACCATTGTCTAGGAGCTTGCTTCAAACTATACAAACTTTTTTTCAGTCTGCATACTATCTGTTCCTTTCCTTTGACTTCAAAACCCTTTGATTACTTCATGTATATGGTCTCCTCAAGATCACCATGAAGAAAGGTTGTCTTCACATCGAACTGTTCAACTTCTAAATCCAAACTTGTAGCCAAAGCCAAAATTTTAACAACTGGAGAAAAAATTTTATCGAAATCAATACCTTTTTTGTCTGAAGCCCTTCACCATCAATCTTGCCTTGTACCTTGGTTGTGTGTTATTTGCTTCATATTTGATCCTGTAGACTCATTTGCTCTTTAATACTCTCTTCTCCTTAGGAAGATCCACCAACTCATATATATAATTCTTATGCAAAGATTTTATTTCATCTTGCTTGCCTTTAACCACTTCTCCTTTTCTATACAAGCTTTGACCTCATTAAAATTTTTTGATTCTCCACGTTCAGTAATTGTCACACATTCTGATGATGGAAATCTTGTTGATGGAACTGGTTCACGAGATGATCTTCTCACATTAGTTGACTGCCATTGATCAGAATCTCCCTGTCCTTGTCCAACATCATTAATAAACTCATTAAAAATATCATTAGGTACTACATCCTCACCCTCATCATGACTAAGTGGGGGAACAATTGTGTCATCCTGATCCGCCTCTTCACTTCTAGTTGAAGTTGAAGGTCCTTATCTTTTCCAAGCTTTTCTGAGATTTCGTTTGAGGAACTTCTTCCTTGCCAAAGTTCTCAACAGTTTGATCCTCCCTGAAAATTATATCTCTGCTTCAAATTAATTTTTCATTCTAAGGATCTCAAAGTTTGTATCCAAACTTATCATCACCATATCCCAGAAAAATACATTCAATAACTTTAGAGTCAAGCTTAGCCCTTTGTTCGTTGGGCACATGTGCAAAGACCTTAAAACCAAAGAATTTTAAATAATAATAGCTGACCTTTTTGTTACTCTAAACCCTTTTTGGTATGTCATTGTCCAGAGCATATATGGGAGATTTGTTGATCAAATAACAAGTTGCGCTCATGGCTTCACCCTAGAAGCTTTTAGGCAACTTAGCTGAACAACATACTTCTCATCCACTCAGAAATGGTCCTGTTTATTCTTTCAACCACTCTATTATGTTAAGGAGTATAAGGAACTGTTTTCTCATACCTAATCTCATGCTTGTTACAATATTCATCAAATTTAACAGAATAATATTCACCATTATTATCACTTCTAAGGTATTTTAAGAGCTTACCGATTTCTCTTTCAACCAATACATGAAAATTCTTAAAGATGCCAAAACATTACTTTTATTTTTCATGTCATAAGCCCACACTTTCCTAGAAGTATCATCAATAAAAGTGACAAAATAAATAGAATTGCCAAGAGATTTTACCTCTATTAGTCCACACACATTAATGTGTACCAACTCAAGAACTTCTGACTTCCTTGTACTTGTGTTTATAAAGGATGTCATACATTGTTTCCCCACTAAACAATGATCACAAGGACTAATTTTGATGTCCTTGACCTTAGGAAGGAGATTTAGCTTCTTCAATGTTTGTAGTCTCTTCTCATTCATGTATCACAATCGATGGTGCTACAAATTAGTAGTGGAATTAAGTGAGGAGATATTAACCTCCCCTCAAACTAGACTCGTCTCAGTCTTGTACAAACTACAACACTTCTTCCCTTAAGCAACAACAAGAGAACCTTTCACAAGTTTCCACACCCCTTGTGCAAATTGTAAACCAAATCCTTTATCATCAAGCACTCCAGTCGATAACAAATTTATCCTCAAATCTGAAATATATCTGACATTTTTAAGCGCCAATTTTTAACCCGTGTTTGTTACTATATGCACATCTTTAAGTCTCACAATTTTGGAAGTATCACTATTTTTCATCTTCACTATACCAAAATCTAAAGGTTCATAGGTAGTAAAGAAATTTCTGCTTGGAGTTGCATAGAATGATGCTCCCAAGTCAACTACCCAACGAGCATCACAATCAGTTGTCAAACAATTATTCCCACAATCAGAAAGAATCATCATGTCAACATGCACAACATTAATATTCATTTCTCCTTAATCCTTGTTGTCCTTGTTTTTCAAGTCCTTCTTGAGCTTCTAACAATCTTTCTTGAAATGACCTATCTTGTTATAATAATAACACTTCAAATTCTTCCTGGATTTAGACCTTCTTTAACTCTTGTCCCTTCTATTTGTGTCTCTATTTCTCAATCTACCTCTTGCCTCTTCTAATAGTAATGCATGAGACCCTGAAGTTTGTAAAGATTTTCTTATCACCTTCTTATTCAATAAAATGCTTGTTACCATGTCCATTGTGAGTTTTCCATCCAGAGCAGCATTAGTTAAAAAAATCACAAATATTTCCCAGCTCTCTAGCAAAGTGTTAAAAAGTAAGATAGCTTGTCATTCGTCATCTAAAGTAATCTTCATCCTTATAAGTTGAGTAATAATACTCATCTTATTGAGATGCTGACTTATGACATTTCCATCCTTATACCTTGTGTGTACAAGATTTGCATATATCCGATTATATGGATAGTACTTATCCGATTACTTGACAGTACTTATCCGATTACGTATATAATACTCATCTAAGTACATGGATGATTTTTATGCTTCGGAGAAAAAATGTTGGTTGTTTCCAAAAGTGACAAAGAGAATTTGTGAGAAAAATAAGGACAATTAATGATGGCATGCAAATAATTGTAGAATGGAGAATGCAGTGTAAAATTCTATAAATAATTGCCTCTTGATGATGGGAGGGGGCTTGTATGCTAAAGGAAAATGCTTTTGCAGAGAAAAGAGAAGAAAAGAAAATAAAAAAAGGAAAGATAAAGAAGAAAAGCTCGAGGGAGGATCCCTCACCAAAGATGGTCAGGTGATCCTCACCATTACCCGATCACTACCCCCGTCACGGCCATTAATCCTGGCCCAAAATCCAAACTTTCCACTTGCCAGAGCCACCGCTGAAGGAGTCGTGTTGCTTTGAAGTGTTGCCAACGTGCTGTTGTGAGAAAGAGCCCAAGCCCCAATGTGGGAGTCTACCATCGCTGGAACAAGAGTGCTGGAGTCCAAAATCTTGCCAACGCCGAGGAGTCACTGCTCACTGTCTTGCTGATTAGCCAAGGAGAGGAGGTCTAAATCCTTGCCTCACTGGAATTGTTCCAAGGAAATACGTTCGTGCCTTGCCGTTGCCATAGCCGCCATGGAAGGCCGGAGTTCACTGCTACTGTGGAGTGCTACCAGGATCGCCACATCCCCAGAGTCCAGCTCCATTTTGTTGTGCAGCCTCGCCGAAATCCTCATCGAGACAAGAATTCTACAAGAATTGTTGCCGCTGCACGACCGCCATAGAAACGGGGGAGAAGCAAAGAGTAGCTGTCATCCAGACCTGCCAACAAAAGCCGCCCTTTGCTGGAGCTTGGCGCTACCAAAGTCGTCCCCGAGGCCTGAAGGTCCAGCCTTGCTGCATCGGATCTACCCGAAAGGAAATTTTTTCTATTCCGGGTAAAAACAGGGGACGGATTAGGAGGAATTTTCGCTGCTGTTTGCCACCTTTTCGACGTGCTGCCTACCCTATAACCGGAGATCTGTGATGCTGCTTTGCAGACGAAGAGGAGCTTTCTTTGCTGCCTGATTGGAGACGCTCGGAGCCTTACTGCGGAGTTTGTTTGCGCCGAGAAGAGTAGAAGCAGGGGAAAAAGAGACCTGACATTGCCTTGTTTTGAGCCGCCAAAGTGCCTAACGCCGTTGTTTCTTGGGAGGAAGAAAGCTTGCACCTGCCAGAACCCTCCCATCGAGTGTTGCCGGAGTTGGACCATTGCTGTTCTGAAGGTCGTCATCATGTGAGTTTGGAGATAAGCAACACATCTTTTGCCGGAGAACTGCTGTAGTGAGACTCCCCATTGCTGCTACACTGACACGAAGGTGCTGTTCCACCAAAAGATTACAGCCTTGCTGCTGTAGGAAGGAGACCCAAGACCACCGGCGTGGAGCTTGAAGTGCCCCCGACGCAACACAACCCAGACTTGCTGCCGGAATTGCCGCTGTCGCCGGAATTTTGCCAAGAGGTGGTGAGCCAACTAGAGGAGAAAACAGAGCAGGAAACGGCAGCAAACAGTTAACTTTACTGCAGTTTTCCGACCAATGCCGGTCGTTCCCAACCCTGAAGCAGTTACCAAAGTTAAGATGGAGAATTGATCTACAAACCCAAGTCGATTCCCGCTGGATTAAGTTTCAGCTGTCGCTGGAAAAAGCCAAGAAGTAGTTGATTGGATAAGGTGGAAACAGAGGATCCAGCAGCAGAAAACTGCCGCGGAGAGCTGATTTCACGGCAATTTTCCGACCAACACCGGTCGTTACTGGCTCTGCCTTGGTGTGAAAAGCGAATTCAGAAAATAAAGTTTCAGATCTGGGCGGAGTTCCCCCGGAGTTCGAAGTCATTGTCGCCAGAATTTTATCAGGAAGTCACCTACCGGAAAAGGGAGAAAACAGATCAGGAAACAGCAGCAAACAGTTGACTTCACGGCAGTTTTCCGACCAATTCCGGTCGTTCCCGGCCCTGAAGCAGTTACCAACGTTAATATGGAGAATTGATCTACAAACCCAAGTCGATTCCCGCTGGATTAAGTTTCAGCTGTCGCTGGAAAAAAGGCAAGAAGTGGTTGATTGGATAAAGTGAAAACAGAGGATTTAGCAGCAGAAAACAGCCGCGGAGAGCTGATTTCACGGCCGTTTTCCGACAAGCGCTGGTCGTTCCCGGCCCTGAAGTAGTCACCAACATGAAGTTGGCAAGTGATCTACAAAGGCAAATCGTGTATTGCCTGGAAATTGTTGTCGTCACTGGAGATGCCAAGGAGTACGTTGTGAAGAAGAAGGGTTGCTGCTGGAGGCCTTACACTGTTCGTGTAAAGGAAATAGCTGCTAATTGGCAGTTCGATGAAGTTGGGAAAGTAGCCTGCCGTGGACGCCAGGATTTCGTCGTCGCTGCTGGAGAAGGAACCTACACTCGCAGCGGTGTTACTGCCAAGGAACAGAGAAGGAAAAAAGGATCAGCAAGAGAAATGGGTCTGGCCACCCGCTTGCCCATTTAATATTGTTACGGCCCATTTATTGTTGAACTAAATGCAAAGTCACGAGTGTGAATTGCGCTTCAATATTGTTTACCCGGCCAACTTTTATACCTAACCTATCCGATTGCCATGGCTAAGTTGAATTCTTCAAAGCATTTTAAGGGATAAATTATATATGAAGTCAATTAAAGTGGCAAAATTTTACTATGATGTGTAGCTAAAAATTAGTAGATTGTGAATATCAATCTCACCGTGAATTGACTTAGGGATTCAAGTTGAATCCTAAAGAACCATGTAAAAAATTTCCTATGTCCATCGTACTATTTCTTTGTGCGGAAAGGGCGCCTCGGTCCAAACGAACTCTCAAACCCGGGTCGAAAAAGACGCGGCCCATAGGGGGTGGACAATCCCGCGCCCAAACATCCTTGAGATAACTAATTTCTTTATCAAAAGGGTTTTATTGCTAGCAGTATTCCTTTTGTAAACTTCTTGGAGTGTTTCCCATATAGCTTTTAAAGATGTCAATTTAGAAACATGATGATATATAACATCATCTACCCATTGTCTCAAACAGGTCATAACCTTCCTATCCAATTTATTCCAGTCTTTATCAGTCACCTCTACCGGTTTCTGACTAGTGATAGGTTCATACAAATCTTTAAAATATAAATAATCAATCATCTTTCCTTTTCAATAGTGTCAATTACTCGGCCCTTTAAAAGATATCATCTTAACATGTTTCTCATCAGCCATCTTGTTGAAATATAAATCACAAACACACCAACTAGGTTGTTAGAAATATCGTCGAATACCTAATGTAAAACCTGCGACTCGAGTCAGGGTTTTATAGTCGTTAGCCGGTCGGTTTGACCGTGGTTCGAGTCAGTTCAGCTTTCAGAACACGTGTGCGGGGCCGAGGCCGACCGTGTACACGTGCTATGAGGGTTCATGTATACCCAAGTATCGATGATAGCGTCAGATACGCATCAGCAGACTGAGTTATTAGTAGATATGAGAGTATACAGTTGATTTTATTTTTTTCATGTTGTGACCGTAGAATTAGTTTAGGCCGAATAACGCATTAGGACGCGTTAGATGGTCTTCGGGTAGGTTATTAGTTATCCAGCATGTCATTTGGATGTTGTGTTGTTTTGTTTGATTTTATGGGATTTTTCCCAATTTTTTTGGATTTTTCTAGAATTTATTCCGAGTTAGTTATTATTCTTAACTCGAGCCGGTGTCGAGTCAAGTTTTATTTACAAGTTTGCCACTCCTATATTTCTCATCTCCCTCCCCCAAACCCCGACTTCTTCACCATCACCGCCCTTGAGACTTTTGCCACCGCTGTCGATGCCACCTCGCCGTCGATCGACGCCGCCCAGCCCGACCGTGCCGTCGCCTTGCCGCCTCAACCATGCCCGGCCACCGTCCAGCCGTCGCGACGCCGAAAATCGCTCTCGATTTCACGGCAGTTCCCTATGCGATTCCGCCGCCGTCTTCGCCGGACCGCCGCCGCTGTGACGTCGAAGCTCTCCCCTCGACTTCCCTACCTTTTCCCCTTACCTAGCGCCACCGTCGAGGCTGGCCGTGGGTTTGATCGGAGCGATCGACCACCCCAACCGCACTCGACGCCGCCGTCGGTGGCCATCGCAGCGGCGGCTGCCCTTGTCGTCACCACCATTGGGTCAAGCTCACCGAGACGGTGCTAACCCCTACCTTCGATTGCCCTGCTGGAGCAGTTGCTGGAAAACCACCGGAACTACCGGAAAACTGCCGGCACAGTCGCCAGAAAACCGTCGGCTCAACTTCACCGCCTTCGTCTGTTGGCACCGATTTCAACGCCGATCGCGAGGTGGTTTTTCCTTCTTTTTTAGTATTATTATATGCATGTTGTGGTCATGGTAGCATATTAGAATTAATTTTATTAACCTTATGATTTTAGTTTAATTAATCGTGAATTATGATAAACATGTTATGATTAGTGTAGATTGTGTTGTGTGATGTAAATGCTGGCTAATGGAATTGTTAGTAAACCATTGAATAGTTAATTAAATGCTTGTTAACTAGTTAATTTATGAATTTGCATGATTTAGGTTTTGCATGCTAGTATTAAGTTAAACGGATTAAATTGATTAAACCATTGTCACCAAATTAGAATAGGTATGCTTTGAAATTGGAATTAAAAGTGTTAGGTAATAAGTAACGTAGGAAATCATAAAATTATTAACTTGCTTGACAATTAGAGATTTAGTGTGATTGTTGAGATGATTGTCATGTTTGATTATATTCATGTATGAATGTGGATATATTAGTTATATAGGCGTGCATCATATATGTATGGGCGTTAGTAAATAGTTATGTTCATGTAGGTTCGTTGCAGGAGCTCGCCGTCTAGGCACAAGACTGCGCTTGGAGCTTCTGACAGGTCCGTTAGGACACGCTTCTCAGGTTTTATCGCTCTACTCTATCGGTGATTTGATTTATTGATCGTAGGACGTGTCAGGTGGATGATTTATCGGACCCGACCTAACACGTGCCATCTGGTCGGTTGTTTTTGGAATTAATAACCCTCGAGGATGAGATCCCTCGAGCTTGTTTTCGAAAATAAGATCCACCTCAAGTTGCCTTCGGGCGTATTATAATAAATTCCGACCCAGCCCTATAAATAATTTTATCGAGTTTTCAATGAGACAAGAGAAGATGAATTGACTTGCACGTGCCATGAGCGGATGTCGTGCCAGTCAAAGCGGGCTCTGGATTAGTGCCAACGGAGTGTTCCATTCCCGAGGGATCCTGACAACTCCACGTTTGAGTTCCTCACACCTGGAGAACGTGGAGGTTTACGGGTACTGTTTAGTACAGCACATGTCCGGACTTGTGGTTCAAAGGGTACTAAAGGCGACTGCCTGAGAGTGCTCGACCTTCGTGCTCAAGGCCAGGAGTAATATGGAGGTTCGGAGAGGGCTTAGGATAAAAGTTTTACGTGAAGTACTGAAAAGAAGTGCCGAGAGCGGCACAGTACCAGATAGATCGGGATGCTGTTGAGTCAGCTGCTCAACGGCTCCTCTGTAGTTGCCCTTATGAGAGTTCTTGAGGAAGATATATGATTGTTTGCTTTCCATGAGAGTTTTCTCTCATGTTCCAGTTTGATATTAGTTATTTCCGAACCAGTGACACCCGTTGCTGACGTTTTTCTACTATATGTAGGTGAGGAGGATGAATGGTGTATGCCAGCCGTGACGAAGGATTAGCGTTTACATTGCACACACATACTTGGCGTTGCGCCGACTTTTGCGTAAGATGTGATGTGATTGGCTGTTGTAGTAGATTTACATATTGGTGTATATATGCATGTATTTGTGAGGCTTGTATGCCTTGTTTTAGAAATGCTTGGAAATGTTTTGAGAAAAGCTCTAATGATGTGCTATGCTGAAATGAAAAGGAACCAAATGAGCTGAGTATGAAATTCCAGGTGGGCTAGACCCAATTATAAGATGTGTTGTTGCTTAAATCCTATTGTGGTGTGCATTATGGTTTTATATATATACCCTATAATGTGCCGTGTTTTTAACAAGTCGTCCCCTTATTGCACTTTTAAGGGGAGGCTCTGTCTGTTTTATTCCGGGTTTTATGAATTTTGTTGCTATTTTAATTATTTTGGTGTGTGGTTATTATCATGACATTCACGTAGTATCCTGTTAGGGTTTTGCATCTCATTCATATATTGTTTGCGCATTAGCGGTGTGCTCCATCTTGAGACATCGAGAGGGTTATGTCGTAGCCGTTTAGGTTTTGGGGTCAGCCAACTTAATCGGTTTACGAGTAGTTCGATCCTTTGTAACAGTTCTGATCCGGGTTGAGAGTGAACCAGATTGGGGTGTTACACCTAGTAAGCATCAAATATCATCAACAACCAAAATCTAGAACCAACCAACTAGACTATGGTACCATTTGTTAGGATTAACCAAACAAAATCCTCATTCAACAAGTTAGGATGAGAATATTAAACAAGATAATGTACACACCACAAACCCAAAAGACAAACTAATTTTACATAAAAAACCTTAAATTTGGGGGGAAAACTACAAGGTAAATGGTTAGATCAATTTCACTATATCACAGCTTTGGTACAAAACAGATTCACAAGAGAACAAACTCCCCAATACCAATTTATTATACTTTCTACAAAATTGGTATTAACTACAAAGAAAGAAAATAGAGAATTACAGATTAAGAACTTGGCAAGGTACCATCTGTGATGCATAAATCGGCTGATTCCACTCGGAATCAGCTGATTTAAATCGGATCAGTGACAATCCAATTTAAAAAGCCCTTTGAATCGGCTAAGCTCGAATCGGTCTGCGAATCGGCCGATTCGAGCCAATTTTCACCCGATTCGAGCCGATTCTGGAATCGGCTTGAATCAACCGATTCCAACTGGCGGCAGGGAGGCGACGACGAGCAACCAGGGGGGCAGGGCTGGGTGGCAACGGCGGCGGGGGTCGGGGCGAGTAGGGAGGTGACTGGGCAAGGGCGATGGGGCAGCGGGGACGACGGGGCAACAAGGCTGCAATGGCGGCCGAGCGGGAGGCAAGGAAGGGGGGCGACGGGGGCAGGACATGGGGCGATGGGGGGCGACAGGGAGGCGAGGACGGCGACGGGGCAACAGGGTAGGGCAGCGGAAGGGGGAGATGGGGGATGAAATATCAGTGGCATTTCGTAATTAAAAGTTGACTCGACTCCGACTCGAGTCAAAAATAATAACTAATTCTAAATAATTTTTAAAAAAATCCAAAAAATATCATAAAATATAATACACATTATAGCATAAAAATTACATCAAAATGACATATTTTATATTAATAACCCACTAACTTTGACTAAGTTGAAATTTTCGTATAGGACCGATTCAGGCCGATACAACTGGACCGATTCCTATCCGATTTAGATCGATTCCGATTCCGATTCTAATTTTTGCAACCATAGTTACTATTAACAATTGCAAGTGAATCTTAACAAAACATTGACTTTTTTTAATCCACACAATTTTTTTCCTCTCCGGCCTTTTTTTCTTTAAAAACCAAAATCTTAAAAATCTAAAGAAAAAAGCGTTGGATATTGCTTTTATTCCTTTCGACAAATAAAATCTACAAAAAATCTTAATTTTTTGTCCAAAAGTAGGTGAGGAGGGACAACCCAACATCTGCATCCCTTTGTTTCAACAATCGATTTTTAGTATACCTGGCCGATCTTTGTCAGAACCGCTACGTGCTAAAGTTAGTGCGGATCCTTTGTTCAGTGCTCAAGTTTCCTCCGCGGTTAGTTGTGTGCATTGACTAATTTGAAAAGCAAGGAACTGATATCTCTTGCAAGGCACGGTACAACTACAGCATAATGGATGCTTCCAACCGATTACTTAATTTTGTGAAGATAATGGCTTCCTGCCGAGGTGGGTAGGCCAAGAGCGTTCTTGGGAAATTCAAGGGGTCAGAAGTCAGAACAGATATGTCAATTAAAGATGACTTTTAGTGTAGGTTGTTAATGAATTTGCTTTTATAACTGGCATCCAAATCGTACCCTTGTATTATAATTTTTTATGAACACAAGCAAAGAATGTCAAGCTCGATAAGACTCCCAAGTTTTTATGTGGAAAGTGAATGACTGGAAATGTGGTATCGTGCCAGCCATTGATTATTGTGTTTAATATTTGGGAACTTTAGTCCTCGAATACCTTAAAGAAAGATTTCATGATCAACAAAAAGCATGATTAAATTATATCACTCGACAGCGAGCGGCGATGGCTTGGTCGTGAAACCTGTTGTTGGTCGCAAGCTCATGTGCTTTTAGCTTTGTTTTGCCCCTCTAAGAAAGTGGAGGAAACATGGCGAGGCAGCTAGAGCCTATTAATCATGTATAAACATTAGGCATCATGATTTCTCCAGCCTTTTGCTTTACGAAAAAAATAAAACTCGTAAGAGTACAACTCTTATTCAAAGTTCCTGTATAGATAGGAACCAAGGAGGCTGAGTAGATGACCCAAAAGGAGGCGGCGCAGACTGCGGACTGCTCGATCAAGTGATCACAATGTCTCTTCGGAGACATCCATCCGATGAAGATATCAAAGACAACACATATAAAATGTAAGAACAGAGCAGCGGAGATGAAGGGTTGACATTTATATCGTCATACTATAAACGAATTGATGATGTGCGAGACGCATGAACCAATGGGAAGGTGGAAGGCATGTTAATGAGGAGGGTCGTCGCACAAGTTCGAATTTAATTTTATATTAATTTTTATATTTATAAGCACATTAAAATATTTTTAAACTAACAATTGGGTGCACTCCACAAAAAGCCCAAGCTCTGGCTAAAAGTGGAAACTCTATGAGAAATTTGACGGAAATATGTGGTCATCAAATTTGACATGCACCTCCACTTTTTCATTGTCATGGGCCTCGCTGCGTTAGTTATCGTGATGTAAAGCCGGCCAATCAGTATTACTGCGTTCCCCCAATTTCTTACCCACATGATTTTTATCTATTTATTTTTAAAAAATAAGATGATTTACACCTCGTATGGTTTATGCAATATGCACTCCTTATTTAAAGTTTTTTTAGTAGGTTCTACAAGTTCACGTATATAAAAAATATAGCGTATAATTAAGAGATTAATAAATTTCTATCTTTTTTTACATCAATATAACTTATTTTTAAATAATACAAAGATTGTGAAAACCTTATTCACAGTATAAAAAATTATTTAGAACTTCGATTAATTTAACCTAACTGACTTTAAATATAAACGGTAAGGTAGAAGACTCTACGACCACCGATTTACCAATTTAACCTAATATTATTTAATTATATTATATATAATTATAAAATTTATTTCTACCACAGTATTAATCTTAAAAATTTTAATTGCTTAAGTTGTGATTTGAATAATATACTTAATTATATTGTTTATCTACTTATTTTATAGTTTCTAATATTAAACTAACAAAGTGTGGATGGTTGAAACATTTGTAATTTGTGAATGAGAAAATATTTTTAACATAATTTTTAACCAATTAAATAAAATTACTTTGTGATATGTAATTTTTAACTTATTTGACTATATATTAATCATTTAACCAACAAGAAAATGGTGAAAACTTGATTATGACAGAACCTTATAAAATTGGTTAATAGATTAATTATGGTAAAAAAATTAAAATAATAAATATTCATGTAAATGTTGAAGACATGACCAAAATCGAGTCATTTATAGCTCTATTGTTGACCTCTATAAAATATTATCTTTGTCATATTGTTATATCAACATCATCTGCCACTAACGTTCCTCTTTATATTTTGGGTCACTTATGATTTGGCATCACCCAAATTTTACATAAACTTTTTAAAAAAATTAACAAGAAGTTTTTTTGTTATGATTATAAAAAGTAATAGAGTTTACAAAATGTTAACATTTGGTAGTCACAATCACTGGGATAGTTTTACTCTAACTATTTGGAAAAAGATTTGACTATATTGGCCAAGCTTTTATTAAACATACTTTTTAATTGTTGTCTTTATAATTTTATATTTTTTAATAAGAAGGCTTAAAACAATGGAGAGATCGCCACCCCAAGCACTTATATTTTTTGTTTCCATTTAATAATAATAATAATAATAATAATAATAATAAAATAATAATAATTTAATACAATTATATAAAATATCTTTAGAATAATATAATGTATAAATGGCTGTATTTATTTATTCCCAAAGACTCAACATCATGTTTACTAATTAATAAGAATAACAATACGAGAAAAGGAGGTGGCGTTGTTCGTTCCCCTCCGGCCATTTTGAATTTTTGCATAGAAATTGGTTGCACCGGCGCGCCTCCCAGACTCTGGATTCTTGTTTTTTTATTACAGCTCTCTCTCCCTCGATTGAGCCTTGGGCCTTGGATAAAGCGCTTCCTTTGCTCTTTCCTTCTTCTTCTTCCCACCTCCTTGTTGTGTGTTTGTTTATTATTATCCGAAATCAATGGGAGTGTGGCTTCCATCTCTCCTCCTCCTCCTCCGCCTTCCCAATTCCCGTTTCTGAGTTCCCTCCAAGAGAGCCTGCATGTATATTGCTTTTCCTCGCTTTAGGGTTCCCTTGTTCTTTTTCTCTTTTCCCGTGGAAAAGAAAAAAATTGTTGTTACTTCTTATCCTTCCATCTCTTTCTATTCCTCATCAATTATACAATTCCCTCTCTCGATTCGTGAATTCCCGGCCATTTTTGCTGGCTATTTATTTATCGTCGGTGATTTGTAATTGCTGCGGCGCTGCCATTTGATGGCGATCGTTACAGGCTGTATGTGTAGATAGAGGATTTTTTTTTTTTGAATTTTTGCGTTTTGGTTGGGGACGTTGTAGAGGGAGGATGAGTTATATGGGGACGGTCATGTTTCCGGCACCACATTCCACCCCGGCCCGTGCCAAGAGCTCCCTCGAAGAGATGTTGGAGTCCATCCGACGGCGCGACGAGCGTCCCAGCGATGCGCCGCCGCCGTTGCCTTCCAGACCCGTCTCCCGAGCTCGCCTGCCTCCTTCCCGCGTCCTTTGCCTTTCCTTTCCAAGGCGGGTGGTGGCGGCGGCACCACCTTCCCGGATCAGCTCCCCAATGGCTTTGCGCACAAGGAGGCGAAGCAGCTGCCGCCGCCCCCAGAGGAGCCAAAAGTGGTCGCCAAGGACAAAGATTCGTGTTTCAAGAGCGGGGCTGTTTTTGGGAGCAAGAAATTTGTCAAGGTGGACGTGTTGGTGGACTCTCCCTATTCGAGATCATGGGACAAGGAGGCGAATCGTGTTGTTGATGATCAGTCTAACGAATCCAAGGCTTCAGTTACTCAGGACAAAGAAGTGTCAGCCCCGTTATCCAATGGCACTAGCTCCACTCAACCTGAAAATATAAGTTACATACTTAGGAAGGTAAATTATTTTTTAATATTTTTTAGTTAGTTATTTTGCTGTTTTACCTTTTCATTTGAACTATGTTGGACACATACATACAAGCTCAATTCATACAGTTCACTTATTACTGTTTTATTCTTTATTAGTTTTGCATTCAATCTAATACCTAAAACCAATATCACCAACTGCATTTGTCCACCATACAACCAATATCGTAAAGCCCTTATTACAACCTGTATTTGTCGACCATACTATCAATACCTAAAACCAACACTGCACAAACTTAGACGTTACATATGGACATTTTTCTTTCAGAAATTACGTGTTTGGTGTCAGCTTCCCAATGCACAGTGGGAGTTGGGCAGGATCCAATCAATTTCTGGAGAAGATGTTGTTGTTGCACTCCCGGATGGAAAAGTGAGTGATAGCTTTGCAGTCTGTATTAACAGTATTTGTGCGGTTGCTTCCTTAAAATCAATAATAAGCTCGCCACATTACATTGGCTTGAGTAAGCGTTAACTTTGCTTTTAAATTTTTTCTCAACCACAAGGTTGCAGCCATGTCCACAGAAAATGTCCTGCCTTCAAATCCGGACATTCTTGAAGGAATAGATGATCTTACTCAACTAAGCTACTTGAATGAACCTTCTGTACTTCATAATCTTAGGATGCGTCACTCTTGCGGTAAAGTATATGTGAGTATACTCTGTAAAATGCTCATTCTTAGTGCTAGTATGTCTTTTTGTTTGATCTAATGCTTTATGTTTTGACACTATTATGTTTTTTTCGTTGTTCTGTATTGTCTTTGATTGTAGACCACAGCTGGTCCTGTGTTGATTGCTGTTAATCCTTTCAAAGAGGTGTCTCTGTATAGAAGTGATATAGTAGATGCTTACAGAAAGAAACTTGTAGACAGCCCTCATGTTTATGCAGTTGCTGATGCTGCTTTCTCTGGAATGCTGCGAGGTATTTTCATTGTAAATTTTTTAGAGAAAAATTAATGGGGGAGAAAAAAACTTATTTCTTTCTTAATTTGCACTTTGTGGAATTTGCAGATGAAAAGGATCAATCCATTATTATAAGGTGAGAATTTCTTTTTGTATCCCCAGTTTATATGCTATCATTGTGTAGTTGTATTTGGTAACTGTGATGAACTTGTGATAACTATTACTATTATTTGGCCTCTTGAGATTGGAGAATATTCAGGTTTAGAAAATGAGTTTGGAAGTCTTGCACATAAAGCTATATATGTAAAATGTGTTGTCTGTATATTGAAGGTTGGCTGAGTTGAGCAATGCAAAACCATCTGATTTTACCTAAAATTCAGGAGCATACACTATATAAGTTTGGTAGTTAGCAGCTAGAAGTTTTTATGAAATTTCGAATTTTAAAGATTTATTTTGTAATTATGTCATTTAAAAAAAAATTGAGTTGAGTAATTTTAAAATCGTGAAATAAAATTACAAATGAAAGAATCATTAAACTTCAAATATACTGTCTACATATTAATTGTATCTTCCATAACAAAGATTTATGTGACCACAGTACCATACCGTTGTTCACAAGCATCTGACATTAATCTCAAGAAATGAAAGCATGAGTTAAAAAATACATGTATCTCAAACATAAAATAAGCTTAATATAGCTTCACGTAACTAAGTGCAAGCACGCCGTAATCTCAACAGTCATCTATGAGCATTTTACTTAAAAAGTGTGCATTCTTTCCATTGTTGGTTACACAACAGGAGCTATGATGGATGTTTATCATGTGTGATGTAGATTGCATTTAAGTGGTACATTTAACAAATTTTCATGGTGCACATTTGGCCATTAAATCATGTTTCATATTTTTTTCCTTTTTTTCTTTTTCTCCTGTGGATGACTTGCACGCAGTGGTGAAAGTGGAGCCGGCAAAACAGAGACTGCAAAAATTGCAATGCAATACTTGGCAACACTTGGTGGTGGCAGTGGAATGGAGTACGAAATTCTAAAGACAAACTGTGTGCTAGAAGCATTTGGAAACGCTAAAACGTCACGAAATGACAATTCTAGTAGATTTGTGAGTTGGATGTGTTTTTGGTTGACTGGACTTTTTTATATCTTTAGAATCTCTTACCCTTGGTTTTGTATGGCTTTCAGTTCTCATGGTCTTTCCTTTTGAAAGATAATGAGTTTACATGTTCGTCTGGCAGGGGAAGTTGATAGAAATTCTGTTTGATAGGATGGGGAAAATTTGTGGTGCTAAGATTCAGACCTGTAAGTGTCATCAGTTCTCTTTGTTTAACAAATTATTTTATAGTACTTTCTATTTTCTGACATTTACTAACAAAATTTTTTGTTCTGTTGGTGCTTGATGATAACAGTTTTGCTCGAGAAGGTAGTTGAAAACACTTTTACTCTTTTTGCCTTGTTGATTTCTTTTATGATGATTTATTTTAGTTGTTTTTAATGCACTAGTTATGTATGTAACAATTCTATATCTCCTATCTTCAGTCGCGCGTAGTTCAGAGGGCTAAAGCCGAAAGATCATACCATATTTTTTATCAGCTATGTGCTGGGGCTCCTGCTGCCCTTAAGGGTAAAAGCTATTATAATTATTATAAATCTTGCAAAATCATGTGGTGCGATCATGGATGAAACATCAATACTAATTATTTACTTTTGTGCAATCATATATGAAAACTTTCAAGCATTTTCATTCCCTGAAGTTTATTTTTATTAGTATTATTATCTTTTTTTGCAGAGCGGTTAAATATTAAGTCTGCCAACGAGTATTATTATCTGAAGTTGAGTGATTGCTTGAATATTGATGAGGTTGTTGATGCCCAGAGATTCCACATTTTGGTGGTATTTGCACATTGAAGCTTAAACTTTGCTGTGAACAATATTATTTCTTTTTGTTAGTAATGTCATAAGTTCTGTTTGCCATGATATATTATTCTATTTGTCCAGGAAGCCCTTGATATTGTCCAAATTCACAAAGAAGATCAAGAACGTGCATTTCAAATGCTTGCTGCAATTTTGTGGATAGGAAACATTTCTTTTTAGTAGTTGACAATGAACACCATGTTGAAGTTGTTCCAAACGAGGGTAAGAAATTCATTCCATCATTATTTTTTTGTGTTTGTTTATGCATATTTTAAATGAGAATCTGGGAATAGAATTAAAAGATATTTATAAATGAGGACTCTATCTTCCTTGTTTCATTAAACAAATTGGTGAACATGTGTAACCTCAAGTTGTTTTTCATGCATATAATTTATTTTCTTCATTTGTAATTTGGCATTATTAAAAGTGAGCCTTTAGGAACAACTTGTGTGATCATGTGGAAACGAGATAGCACAATTTTAGCTGGCCTTGGAATATGTTGTAAAATATAATGTTTTTTTATTGGTTGTAAATCAGCCTTTAAGATTGAGCTGTAAGGCTTTGCTGTAAGACCTAATCGAAGTGGAGCACGATAGTTGTCATTAACATGCAAAGGGCAGTAGAGAAATTTCAACCATGAATAAATGCTTAATTGCCATCACCCAATTGGGTCTTGTGGTCTTGTTAGCTCTAAGAACTTACAGCAGATCTAGGCTGTTTTTTGTTGGAGAAAGGGGAGACCCGTGATCCAACTTTAGTATTTTTATTCATAAGTTTTGTGCTATATGTTGTAAAGGTAAAATTATTGTTAGTGCAATGTGGTGACTATGATTGTTAATGGACTCTAATTTTGTAGCAGGTGTAACTAATTCTGCCAAATTGTTGGGCTGCAAGGTAGAGGACCTTATGTTGTCCTTATCTACTCGAACAATTCGTGCTGGCAATGATGACATTGTACAGAGGCTTACTCTATCACAGGTATAAATTCATTTGTTAGTTATTGCTTTTGTCTGTTTTTCTCCCCTCTCTTCTTTTGATATAAAGATGGATATCTGCTGCTGTGTACTTGCTGTAGGCAATTGACACTAGAGATGCGCTGGCCAAGTCCATCTATGCCAGTTTATTTGATTGGCTTGTGAATCAAATTAATAAGTCCCTTAAAGTTGGGAATTTACAGTCAGGAATATCTATAAGTATACTTGACATATATGGCTTCGAATCTTTTGAGGTATCTAGTATTTGACTTTTATTAGCTTTTCCTAATGAAGTTTTTTTTTGTTATTCTAATTTTGTGCTTTTTTTCCAGAATAATAGTTTTGAACAGTTCTGTATAAATTATGCCAATGAAAGGCTTCAGCAACATTTCAATCGGCATTTATTTAAACTTGAACAGGAGGTAAAGAGTTATTATGCACATTTTTTAAAATGCTTTTGGAATTTGTTTATGTCCTTGGAAGGAAATACTAGCAATATGCACAGGATCTAGACCCATTGTTTGCAGAATAGAATCAATATCAATGGTGAAAATCAACACAGTAAGATTTTGAATCTTGAAGCAACTACTGTGGACATTTGAACATAACTATGCTAGGTTGGCAGTAGAAAGTAGACAGGATGATGATTTCCAGTCTGTTATTAATTATAATAAAAAGGACTGTCGGTCCACTATTTATAGACCTTATAAGAGCCCTAAATATAGTAAGACTTATTTGACTTTGGTTCCTAACGTGATTAAAGTACTTAATTTTCTTCGTCGTCTTCCACCTCATCCCAAAATGAGCCTAGGATCCATGTGATTACAATATGCAAAGTTTTGGTGCTTGGATGCCCTTTGTGACACTAACTCCTCTCCTCCTTTATCCATCTTGGGATTGGCAATGCATGAGGCGTGATGGAGTTTGAATGAGATGGAAATCTCTAGAGATTACTTTTGCCCTTGGAGATGGATTATTTTAACTAAAAAGGCAATTTTTCTTTTTTTATAAAATATATATGAAAATATTCGCCTATGCCTCTACTTGACTTCAGTTTTTCTTTATACCTTCTCTTCTGTCATAAGTCTAAAGAATCAGCTAATTGATTATATTCAAGCATTATTTGTCTAGTTTCATTTTTTTCTGATGCATAGCTTCCTACTGACTTCATAATCGAGTGGCTATTTTAGGAGTATGCTCAAGATGGTATCGATTGGACAAAGGTTGATTTTGAGGACAATCAAGAGTGCCTTGATCTTTTTGAAAAGGTACTATGTTTTGTACTTTTGATGTGTTCTTTTTGTTTATTTTTTCCTCAATATTAGTTTTATATTTTTTGTTGTTACCTTCAAAAGTTAATGTATATAAAAATCAACTTTGATAATCAAGCTCAATTTGCAATATTCAGATTCCTTTTTCTGGAAAAAAAATCTGGTGCTGTTTAAATATTGAATGCCTTGACTGTTGCATAAAGCTATTGTTTTGACAATTGAAAGTAGTGATGACTTTCTTGGTGATAAGCTGTACAATGCATGATTCTAACATAAGTGATGAAAGATGAAGATGAAGAGTTACACAAGAAATCCTGTTACCCGAGGCAACTTCCATTAAAAGTTACTAATTCTATAGATCGAAGTGGAACCTGCTGCTTTTAATTTTGTTTTTGTTTGAGGTTAAATCTGAAAGAAAACCAAATTTGCAGCTTCACTGATTATAAGCTTAGCAGCTTTGTTACCAACTGCATACAGGCTTCAAAAACAATCTTCCAGAACCGGAATAACAAGGCATTGGTTATGATTTGTACCTAAAATAGATGATACCCTTAGTAGCAAGCACAAGAATAATTCACAAATTTTTACATGGAAACGAGCCTCTCAAGAGAAGGCTTAGAACTTTTGCCCACATGTCTGTCCTACTATAGGGTCTAGTAAAAACTGGCACATTTGTGAATAATTAATTCAGCTCTTGTAATATGATTGCATTGAATGATTTGATGAACTTAAGGTTGCTTGGCTTACTTGTTTGTATGCATATTTTGAAATGTTCTGTTATGCAGAAACCTCTTGGATTGCTATCGTTATTAGATGAAGAATCAACTTTCCCTAGGGCCAGTGATTTGACTTTTGCAGCCAAGCTCAAGCAGCATTTGAATGATAATACTTGTTTTAAAGAAGAAAGAGGCGAAACTTTCAGTGTTCTCCACTACGCTGGGGAGGTGGGTCTTTTATCCTTTCAACGACAAATTGTACACAGCGCACGTAGTTATCTTCACTAATTGATTTTGCTTTGATTATTGGCAATTATCTATTTAGCTGGTAAAAGGTTGATGGAATAATTAATGTTTGATTTTAAACTTTCATAATATTTTTTTAGACATGTTGTATTTGCAAGACTGATAATGTTATGTACTAATTGTTTGTAGAGTTTGCTATCCACATTGAAGCATGGTAGAGAAAACTAAATTATTTTTATAAGCCGTTCAAATGTTACCTGTCAAACTTTTAAATTGTTGTTTGCATGTAAGAAATGCTATTCATTACCTTTGAAAAGCCACAAGAGGCAAAACTTTTGTTGAGAAATACTCTGGTTCAGAATTATAGTTTCTTCCTATCTTTTTATTTTCACAATTGTATCTGGTGATTTCATTTATTTCAGGTTAAGTATGACACAAGGGGTTTCTTGGAGAAGAATAGAGATACCATGCATTCCAATTTAATTCAGCTCCTCTCATCATGTAGCTTCCAATTACCACAGTTATTTGCTTCTAGCATGCTGACCTACTCGCAAAAACAGGTTGGGCATGTAGGTTCTGATTGTCAGAAGCAAAGCGTTGGGACCAAGTTTAAGGTAAGCGGGATGTTATTGTTTTTTACTATTCATGGTACAGGGTGTATGTAAATTGTGATGAAATCATGAAATAAGCAGTGTTTTCTTTTTTTGTTTTGTTTTTTTTTGTTTTTTAATCATTGGGAATTACTGTTTTTCTATGGCTAAAGATGCCTGTTATTGGAACTTGTCAATATCCTTAGATGTATTTTCTGTTTCTAGGGACAATTGTACACGCTAATGCAAAGGCTGGAGAACACAACACCCCATTTTATACGATGTATAAAACCAAATAGTAAACAACTTCCTGGTGTTTTTGAAAAGGATCTCGTCTTACAACAACTCCGATGCTGTGGGGTTCTTGAGGTGGTTAGGATATCAAGGTCAGGATATCCTACTCGAATGACACATCAACAGTTTGCAAACAGGTATTCTGTATTTTGCTGTTATACTTTTCTTTGTGGTGATTACTTTTATTTTACAAAATTTATGTCACCTGTAGATATGGCTTTCTTACCTCTGAGAATGCTGCTTCCAAAGATCCTCTCAGCGTGTCTGTCGCTATTCTCCAGAAGTTCAATATCCTTCCAGACTTGTATCAAGTTGGTTACACAAAGCTGTTTTTCCGAACTGGACAGGTTCATGGCCCTTTATCTGACCATTTGTCTGTGAGAATTTCTTTTTAACTGTTTTTTACTTGTAATTTTACTAAAAGCAATTATCTGATCTACCTTGTCTGGCAGATTGGGGTGTTAGAGGATACAAGAAACAAGACTTTGCAAGGTATTCTAACAATGCAAAAATATTTCCGGGGTTACCAAACCAGGTGTCATTTCCAGAAGCTCAAGGAAGGAGCAACCACCATACAGTCATGTAATTTTTTTTGAAATAGTGACATTTGAATGGGTTTTAAGGTTGTTACATTTTTGGTATTTTTTATTATTAAATTAATTATCCGTCATGCAGATGTTCGAGGTGAAAATGCGAGTAAGAAGTTTTTGCTCTGCCTAACACAACGAAGGGCAGTTATTTTAATCCAGAAACATGTTAGGCAGTGGATTGATAGAAAAGCTATTCTTAAAAAGCAGAGAAGTGTCATACTCCTGCAAGCAGGTACATATGTATAGTTGAGTGTTTTTTTTTTTTGCTTAGTGTTTTTTGTACTTTATATAACCTTGTTGTTTGTGCATAGTTGTTCGTGGTCATTTAGCTCGAGGACATTTCTTGAGGCTGTGTTCTGAAGAGTTGAAACTTAAGTCTAAAGTGGAAAGGATGAGCGACATGAATCAGCTGGTAAATTTTTTCTCATCCTTCTATGGAAACGCAATTAAAAAATTTTGTGTTATGTGATGCATCTGTGACTGTATATCTGTCTTTGGAACTATAACTGGTGAATGTTCTGCAATATGTTTTCTTTCTATTGTCTTTAATGTTAAATTTTTGTAGCAACTCTAACATTTTATTTTGGAGATTTATTATATGTTTGCTATATTAAGTTCTTACCTTACTCGATGTGTACTAGTGAAAAATTTGAGCTCAAAACGCAAAGGAGCTACATTCCTGGTTTTTGTAGTATGAGGGTCCTAGCCTTATCTGGCTGGTTTCAGTTTGTGATTGAGATACTATCCAAATGCTTACACTAATCTAAAGGAAAATCATGATCATTGGCAGGATGCTGCGGGCAGCATTGATGATGGGCCTTTGGTGGAAACCAATGCTAGATTTCTCAAGGCTGAAGCTATCTTGAAAAGCACGGAAGATGAAAATGTCACTTTGCGTGAACAACTTAAACAATATGAGAGAAGGTGGTTAGAATATGAAACCAAAATGAAATCTATGGAGGAGATGTGGAAGAAGCAGATGGCATCCCTGGAGGTAAGTGTGTTGATTAAGTGTTCCGGTTAGGATAGCACTTGTGCATCTGTTGGTTTTGGTGACTTTGTATCAAAATTTTCACTTTCGGTGTAATGCAGATTAATTTGGCAGCAGCCAGGAGAAGTCTTGCGGCGGATAATGCTGAGAATATGCATCCTGGAAGACCCGAATTTTCTCTGGCTGTCCCGGATGATTTGCAATATGTTGATCATGCTCAACATCCTGAAGAGATACCATCAAAATTCGCAGATCAACCCACAGATTCAGGAATAAGAGTATCTGATGGAGGGTGCAACACTGTTGGACGCCTGATAAGGGAATTTGACCAACGGAAGGATGTGTTTGAAGATGATGCAACCTTTCTTATAGAGGTTAAATCTGGTCAAATCGTTTCCAACATGAATGCTGGTGATGAACTTCGAAAGCTGAAAATCAGGTTTTCGGCTTGGAAGAAAGACTTCAAGATTCGATTACGGGAAACAAAAGCAGCTCTTCAGAAGATTGGAAACCCTGATGCAGAGAAAAGCAAGAAGAAATGGTGGGGCAAAAGAAACACTAGAGGGTCATAAGTTTCAATTGTGTGGTTTTTGGAACATTCATCCAGGTGAAAACTTCGTCATGACAATTTGACGCAGGCACTTGCGGATAGAACTTAAGCAGTCAGTAGGATAGGCTCCAGGAGACGAAGGGTAGAAGTGGCGTCCCAGGCATTACCATTGTAATGCTTAATGTTTTTTGGCGTGTGGCTTACGCACGCGGAGAAGATTGTCTGCACTGTAAATTTATGTTATAATTCATTTTTCCTGAAGAGGGAGGTTTTGATGCTGAGGCTTTCTACTTGTTATCTATATATATGGATTGCTTGTATTCGTCTGTCAAATTTATATTGTTTGTTTGTATGCTATGTGTAATTTAGAGGGTATGTTATCCGATGTATGAGAATGTTGTAAGTGGAGTATTTTGTACATATTTATACCAATGGATGTAATTACTGTCTGCTTCTGCCAGTTAAAAAAATGGCCGATTGTGGTTGTACGTATAATGTGACAGAAATAACACTCGTTGGATCGGCAAGAGGACCACGCGGGAAACCATGATAAGCAAGAACAAGAATGATTAATTTTACAAAGCGAAAGGCAATAATGCTACAGTTTGTCACTACTATTTAGCTTTACAGAATCACCGAGTTTCATCCTTTTCCGTCATGGGGAGAGAGGGAGGTGGGTGGGCCGTGGGAGTATTTTAAGAGCCAGGGGCGAATTTGGTGGCGTAGACCCAGGCATTGTTGGCCACCGGATCGGCGAGGTGGTCCAAGAGATTCTCAAGTGGTCCCTTTCCGGTGACAATAGCTTGGACGAAGAAGCCAAACATGGAGAACATGGCCAGCCGACCATTCTTGATCTCCTTAACCTTGAGCTCCGCGAAGGTGACGGGGTCGTCTGCGAGGCCCAAGGGGTCGAAGTAGGTACCGCCTGGGTAGAGGTCGTTGCCCTCTCCCACGCCGGCCAGACCATTGATGCGGTATCCCTCCACCAGGCCCATCAAAACGACTTGGAAGCCGAGCACGGCCAAGATGCTCTGAGCGTGGACGAGGTTGGGGTTGCCCAAGTAGTCGAGCCCTCCTTCCGAGAAGATTTGTGACCCGGCTTTGAACCACACCGGCTCCTTGAACTCCACTCTTACCCATTTCTGCAGCACTTCGGGTGTGATGCAGCCAAGAGCTCCCAGCATGGCCCATCGCCCATGGATCACCTGATCAGGTTGTTCATATATAAACACCATTCACCTGTTTTTGCTCTATAATCAAGGACATGGCTCAAAGATGTGACTATTATTCACATATGATGCAGATGCAATCAAAAAATTTATCCATATATACGAGTGACCGCTAATGTAGCTAACACCAGTCATGTATGTACCTCAAGGGCCCTATTCCTAGCGAAGGCTTCGGGGTCAGCAGACAAGCCGGCGGTGTCCCAACCGTAGTCGCCGGGGAACTCACCGGTAAGGTAGGAAGGGGTCTGAGCAGAGAAGGGGCCCAAGTACTTGACCCTGTCGGGGCCGTACCACAGGTCGTTCCCCTGCACAAAATATATGCATGCATTACATTAGTTTGTTATAGTTATACATGACCTCAATTGCGGAAACACATGAATGAATGAATGAATCATATATATATATATATATATATATGATATATGTAAAGATACTAACCATCGTGAATTTGGGATTCCCCATGGAGACCACATCTCTGAGAGGGTTGGCATTCGATTTGTGGCCACCCAGGAAAGGGGTGGATCGGACCAGAATGGTCTGGGAGGTGGCTGATGCCGCCGTCAGAGTTGCCGCCGCCATGGATGGTAATGATGTGTGCGATAGCAGACTAGCAGCTCGCTCGTGTAGGCTAGTAGCGGCAAGCAGTGGGAAGAGGATTTCGGGGGACTTGATTCTAAAATGGGGGGCGAGTGATGAAGAGATTTGCCTGCCACTGCTTCTAACCAATCACAAGTCAGGAAAGGATTTTCCCAACGCTCTCTCCTTTCACACCTTGTTATCCCTTTATCCCTCTCACCACACATACTTGGATTCTAGCCCCTCCCCCACTTTCTTTCCATAATTATTTGTTTGTTTTTCTTTTTTCTTTTACTTATAAATAAATACGCACAGAGATTCTCTGTCTAAATTTGAACACAGGCTAGTTGGCGTGTTTTTTCCTTTGTAAAGGCGTTGTCTCTGCAATTTACATCAAATTTGTTGATGTAGAGGATGAACTAAATAACTGGCAATGAGAACTAAATTTATTGATCGTCTTGAAGGTTGAATGTGCTTCGGTCTTTGGATAATGAGTTTTTTAAGAAAAAAAAATTAAAAAGAAGAAGGAGACTGAGAAGGAAGGCAGATCGAGAAGTGGGCCGTTGAGTGGATTATTTGAGGCCCAACAGGAGCAGAAAAGAAAGCCCACAAGTGATTGCAGCGGTGGGGCCCATTGATAAAAGGGCAGACCTTGTTCCTCCCTGACTTCGATTAAGCTACTCCGACGACAGAGCAGCGGCGGCGGCGGCGAGGTCAGTGTCGCCGGCGACAAGTTCAGTGTCGGCGGCGGAGATCATCATTCATCCCCGCCTTTTATCATGCAGAGTTGTTTGGCCGCCCGTCCCAACTTGCCTCCTCTGTTTCGCTGCACCACCACCACCACCACTCCCTTCTCTACCGTTCTTCCTTCCCCTCCCCCATCTTACTACGGCTGCTGCTACCGCTACTTTCTCTGTACTCTCATTTCCTCCTTCCTCTTTTTTTTTCTTTCTTTACTAACCTACTCTTATATTGAATGTCTATCTCTTGTTCTTTGTTAGAAACCGGCTGCTTTCTCTCATCTCTCCTACCTGCCTCCTCGCGCCGCCCTGGTTTCTGCCCTCATGGATACACATATATCCCCTTCTCCTGAAAGCCATCTTCCTGGTACTACTACGTCATTTCCTATTCTTTTATTATGTGGTCTTGTTTTTATATGGACCTTCTTGCAATGTAGCTGTTGTTTCGGTTGTCTCCGGTTTTCAATGTCGTGTTTCGAGTGTGTGACTAATGTTTTTTATAAAAAATTAAATTAAATTTCCTAATCATATTTTGAATGCCCCCTTATCTTACATTGTTTTCTCTTTTATTTTACTCGAGTGTATATGCTGTTGCTGCTTCACATCAGTGGCTAACTAAAAAGTTGCGATATTTTCATGATATGGTTTTTTGTCAGTTGGTAAGAAGCACGCGCTCATCTCTTTGTCTGATAAGCGGGATTTAGCCTTCCTTGGAAATGAACTTCTGCACTTGGGGTAAGTATGATAAGTTTTTCTAATTTTACCTGTAACGTTTGAAGCACATTTTTCTTGCACGCTTTTTGCAGTTCACACCACTTCTACTACTACTGCATATGCTACGATGACCTTTGCGCATTCTTTATTTTATGTGGGTAAACAATTAGTCCCATTTCGTTGAGGTTGGGGGCATTTTGATTTTTATGTGTCGATGTCATTATTTCATATTCACCATCGGCTTATATCATACGTACTTCTTGTTGTTTCTTAGTGGTGATGCATTTCCTTTTTTTCTTGTGGGAAGAAAATTCTGTGCTACTTTTGTTATGAATTGTTGGTCATCACTTTTTCTTTTCTTAATGGTAGATATTCCATTGTTTCAACTGGTGGAACTGCAACAGCCTTAGAGGCGGCTGGAGTCTATGTAACTAAGGTTGAAGAGATTACTTGCTTCCCAGAAATGGTAATTGGTACTTTAGTATGATCAAGTTGGAAATATAATCACATTTATTGAGCAATTTTTGTTGTTCTAATTAACCTGGCGGGTAGTCAGATGATTCATAGATCTGCCACATACTTAGAGTTCTACTCTATTCATTTCTAAATTTTATTTAATGTGACTGCAACTGAGCTTACCACCTGTAACACGAAACAATGGTTTACGAGAGTAATGATAGTGAAGCTTATTATTTAAATTCATGCCACCGTGGAAATGGAATAACTTATGAAAGATGCGAATGTGGGATATTTCCTAAGTGTCACACGTGGTTGGACATCTTATGAGGCCTCCATGAGAAGTTAAGTAAATGGATCACTCTTCTTAGGTTTTCCATGAGCGGTTCTATTTGAGTTCTGACCCAAACAAGCTGTTTTGAGTGAAATAATGGCTATGTTTACTTCTATTTTGCAAGTCCAAAAGGTCATCTGACTATTATTACTTGTGTGATTATCTGAAAATGCACAGCTTGATGGTCGCGTGAAAACATTGCATCCTAGCATCCATGGCGGTATTCTTGCTAGAAGGGATTCAAACCATCACATGGAGGCCTTAAACAAACACGGAATGAGTAGGTTCAACCCTGATCTGATAGATAACCGGTTGTGCTTCTTCATGTTGTGCATCTGCTTTTTTAATCTTTTCTTTTGGTTGCTGTTTTTTGTAGGAACAATTGATATAGTTGTCGTAAATTTATACCCTTTCTATGAAAAAGTTTCCTCTAGCAAAGAAATCACATTTGAGGATGGCATAGAAAATATTGATATTGGTGGGCCGGCCATGATCAGAGCTGCTGCCAAGGTTCGGAAGTTTGAATTGTACAGTTTTTATAAATTTTGGAAGGCATAAAGTTGACTTCCATTCTTGATTTTGTTTTTAACTAGACTTAAATTTGTTGGGTAGCAGAATCATGCGGATGTCCTAGTGGTTGTTGACTTTAATGATTATCCTAGATTGTTGGAGTTTTTAAAAGGAAATGTAGTAAATGAGGACCAGTTCAGGAAAGAGCTTGCCTGGAAGGCATTTCAGCACGTTGCTTCTTATGACTCAGCAGTTGCTGAGTGGCTTTGGAAGCAATCAGGAGGTGTAGTTCATACTCTTTTGCCCCGCATTTTTCACCTTCATCATTGTTGTATTTATGTGTTGTCTGCCTTCTTGCACTCCTGTAGACGGGGAATTCCCTCCAAGCTTGACAGTTCCACTATCAATGAAAAGTTCTCTTCGGTATGGAGAAAATCCACATCAGAAGGCTGCTTTTTATGTTGATGAGAGCCTTTCAGAGGTCAATGGTGGGGGTATAGCGACTGCTGTACAACATCATGGAAAGGTATGCCCTAAGTTATGCAGTCCAAAGTTACTCTTATTTTATTTGTACATTATTAAGCCGCATAATCTTTTGTCCCATTACATGTGATTGTCATTTTTTTCAAGACATGTTAACTGTCATGCTGAATTATGTCAGTCTTAAGTACCAAGCTTTCTTGCTCGCTGGTGCTGCTCATCATTTTCTAATTTATCCTTGTCTATGACCTGAACGACACCTTCACGGTCCACAAAAATGGAATTTTTAATATCAAGATGCCTGACAACTTTTAATAATCAGGTTTTCCTATTATAGAATGTAGAGACGTTGGTAATGGAGAACTTTATTTGGTTGCAGGAAATGTCTTATAATAATTATTTAGATGCAGATGCTGCCTGGAATTGTGTCTGCGAGTTCCAAAGTCCTACTTGCGTGATTGTAAAGCACACAAATCCATGTGGTGTTGCTTCACGAAATGATATTTTAGAAGCTTATAGGTTAGCAGTAAAAGCCGATCCTCTCAGTGCATTTGGTGGAATAGTAGCCTTCAATACTGAAGTGGATGAGGTAATTCATATGATTGTTAATTGTTTTTTTAGGACTCAAGTTTTGTCTTGTTCGATCAGTTCAGATCACTTGATACTTGGATTTGTGTCTACGAAATGGTTTTATGGTGCTACATGCTCATTCCATGGTGAAAACCTTAGACTAAGAGATGTAAGTTGTTCTCAAAACTCATGTTGTGAGAAGTTGACTCTATCAAGGCATATTTTTTTGTCATCAAGGAACTGGCTAGGGAGATTCGGAGTTTCGAAACCCAATTGATGGTAAAGATAGAATGTTCTATGAGATAGTTGTGGCACCAAAATATACCCCAAAGGGTCTGGAGGTTCTCCGTGGGAAATCAAAGACACTCAGGATCCTTGAAGCTAAAAGTAATGTGAGCGGAAAAATGTCCCTCAGACAAGTTGGTGGGGTTGGTTGGCTCAGAACACTGACGACTTAGTACCAGACGACATTAGTTTTGATGTAAAGGCTTTAAGGTGTCCAGAAGATGGTGAGCTTAGTGATGCAAAGTTTGCATGGCTCTGTGCAAAGCATGTTAAAAGTAACGCCATAGTTCTAGCGAAGGTAATGTCTTTCTGTGTTTATAGTTTTGTGTTTTATCTTAGCTCCTAATATTATTCATTTGTTGTGCCGTTAGTAGTAATTACACTTAAAGCTATTGGTGGTTCCTGATATGTGTCTGTATGTAAAGAATAACTATATGCTGGGGATGGGAAGTGGACAGCCGAATCGGTTGGAGAGTCTAAGGATAGCCTTAAGAAAGGCAGGTGCAGAAGCAAAAGGAGCTGCTTTGGCCAGCGATGCCTTTTTCCCCTTTGGTGAGTAACAATTCTCTGAGAGAAGGCTTTTGATCATATATCATTCAACATTTGTTAGGACACTTAAACTAGCTAATGTACTTGTGTGTAATTGTCAATGACAATCTTTGTGGCCGTGACCCTTGCATTTCACTTCTGGTTGTTTTTGAGTGGTTGTTTATTCTAATGTATGACGACAGCTTGGAATGATGCGGTAGAAGAAGCATGCCAGAGTGGTGTTGCCGTAATAGCTGAACCAGGTGGGAGTATCAGAGATAAAGATGCAATAGATTGTTGTGACAAATATGGGGTTTCTCTCCTCTTCACCAACGTGAGGCACTTCAGACATTAGATGATCTGAAAGTGTCCTTTGGGCCATTGTGTTATGTCCGAGGTTTTTCCACTTGCAGGTATTTTATGGAATGGAATAAGGCACAGAAGGAAGCATAGGTTGAAGGAAACGAAATGTTTATAATAATACTGTATTGTTAATGTTGACGCTGATGGAAAAAACAAATTTGTTGATACTGACAATTAAGCGGCAATGAGACGGTTTTGAATGAAACTTGTTCGACGGATCGTGCCATTCCAAGGTTTTTTTCAACATACATGCTTTAAGAGGAGTAGAAGCTATTATGAGGTTCAACTATCATCGATGTTTCCAAAATTTTTGGGGGTCGTTCTTTGTTAAGGGTATTTTGTGGGAGGCTCAGGCTCAGCCAATGGCAGACCGTTGTTGGTTGTCCGACGGAGTAGGAAGGCCAGCGAATCCCCGGACTCTAGGAGGGGTAGTGGAATAGATTAGGGCGTAGAAGTGAAGTCAAAAAATTGTTTAAGGTGCGTCAAACATAGAGGACAGCTAGGCAAGACTAAGGGACTTTACCACGTGGTCTGCGTGTGTTTACTAAAAAGCATAAATAGAAATGAAGTGAAAAAATAAAGAAAAGAGGGGCCCCTCGCCCTATTTTCACATGGTTGTACGAATATTCGTCGAATGAAAATGCACATATATACATATACATATACATACAATAAATAAATAAAATTTTTGGGTGTTTCTAAGTCGCGCTCCGCTGGACGCAGACACACAACTCAAACACGTAATTAGACTTTTTGCCACCCTCCCTCCTCCTCGCTGTAACGCCCAACCTACCACGTATTTCCCAGCCAGCCCGCCCTCTAATTTGTTGTTATTATTATTACAAATACACGCACATTATATCCCTCCCTCTCCGTCTTTTCCCTCATTCATTACATTACATTACATTACATATATAGTATACCAGGCTGTTTACGTTGCATGACCTAATTAAGGCTTCGGCTATGAAGGTAAGGCTTTGCATTAAGTAGTTGATTACTTAAGTAATAATATTAAAGGGGTAATAAAAGTAATAACGAAGGGCGTGAGTTGGTTGCATGCATAGAGTCGCCGCACGCCCTCCAACCGCAGATCTCAAGTGGTTGCAATCTGTAGAGAGAGGCGGGCAACCGCATCAAAACCCCTCGCTTGCGTTGCGTTGCGTTGCGTTGTAAGAGAAGCAGCAGCCGCCCCGCCCCTCCCTCCTCCATCAACCTCTCCAATCCATTCCCTCTTTCTGTCGACCACGACGCATTGCAATGTCTTTCTTTTCTCACTTTCAACGATCCGCCCGTTTCTTCCAAATAGCACCCTACACCAAGTTGGCCGTCATCTTTGCCGTCAGGTATTGTATCATCAAATCATTCAACCCCCCCTCCCATATGTGTACTTTTGCCTTTGCCAATCTCTTAATTACACGCATATAAATTATAATAACCACCGCCTCTCTCTTCTTCTTCTTCACTTTTGGTTCTGTTTCATTGTTACATATCTTCCAACATTAACATAATTCCTGTTCCTATGTTTCGGTTAATTCATACGTATCATATGATTAATAATAAATGAATGGTTAAATTATTCGTGTTATAATCAGATCTATATATCTATTTTCCAACGCAGATCTATGCACTCTCTTGTTCCCATGAAGAGTAGCCCAGCCTAGACACTCGTTAAATGTTTTTTCTGTTGCTATTCCTTGTATTTGTCGCATGTTCTTCAGTTTGCATTGTCAGAGGTGGGCATCCCCTCGTGCATTACCTTTGCATATTGTTTATAAGCAGATGATAACCGCTTTGCCCCCGTCCTAGGTGCTATTCTCTGTTTCGTTTTCCATTTTTAAGATGATTCTATCTCTATGTTAACTGCGCGCCTGCAGCTTATATGAAATATCTCATCATATATACATATGTGGATTGATTAATGAACGCGGCCTCCTTCTTGTCCCGTAACTGCAGCGGTGGTGGGATTGTGGCATACGCAGATGCGAGGTCTGAGCCGGCAACGCTTCTTGATCAAGATGTGCAGCGGCAGCAAAAGAAGAAGAGGGTGCTCGTGCTAGGCACCGGGTGGGCTGGCACCACTTTCCTGAAAAACCTGGACAGCACCCAATACGACGTCCAAGTTGTGTCACCTCGAAACTATTTCGCATTTACACCGTTGCTCCCGAGTGTCACTTGCGGCACTGTGGAGGCCCGGAGCATCGTTGAACCCATTCGTAGGATCATTGACAGGGTACGCGCGCCTTCCATCAATATATATATATATATCCGTCGAATACAGAGAAGGATGGTCAATTAATTAGTCTATCATTTGATTCTGCAGAAAAAGGGACCGATCAAATTTTGGGAAGCCGAATGCATGAAGATTGATCCGAGAAGCCGGAAAGTGCTATGCCGCTCTAACCATGCGGATGCTGTGGAAGGGAAGAAGAGTTTGAAGTTGAGTATGACTACTTGGTCATAGCCATGGGTGCCCGTGCTAATACGTTCAACACTCCCGGCGTGACCGAAAATTGCCACTTCCTCAAGGTTGCAATTTATACCTTCATATACGCCATTTACTAAACTAATGTTTTCTACCAAGCATCCATTTTAGCCATGTTGATTATCCTGGTGGAGATCAGTACGTACTTATCTTTATTTGATGAAATATTGCAGGAAGTAGAAGATGCTCAAAGGATTCGACGGAGTGTGATGGATTGTTTTGAGAGGGCCAATCTTCCGGATTTAACTGACGAAGATCGGTCCAAAACGCTTCAATTTGTCATTGTCGGTGGAGGCCCGACTGGTGTGGAGTTTGCAGCAGAATTGCATGATTTTGTCAACGAGGATCTGGTTAAACTCTACCCCAAACTGCATGGTTTGGTTACGATCTCTCTCATCGAGGCTGCTGATCATATCTTAAACATGTAAGTGTTAACTTCGTCTCTCTGTCTGCCAGCAATGAGTATCCGTTGTACCTGTTTATTGAAAATACGTACATATTGCTCTTGGTTGCCATTAGCTAATATTTTGTTGCTTGTTTCCCTTTATTGATACAAAGAAAGTAATATCAATAGCTTTGAAATGGCAATGAAATATTTTCTTTGAGGATCTTTACATATTCTTGTTATAGAATTTTTTGGACGGCCCTTTCCTTACAACACTCTGTGTTTCCTACCCTCGAGGCATTATCTACAGTTTTTTTGGCCTTGAGATTACTTTATGTTAATACAGGTTCGATAAAAGAATAACCGCATTCGCTGAAGACAAATTTCATAGGGATGGGATTGACTTGAAAACAGGGTACATGGTGGTCGGTGTAACTGATAAGGCCATAAACATGAAGGAAAGACAAAATGGGAACACTACTTCGCTCCCATATGGGATGGTTGTCTGGTCTACTGGTATAGGAACCCGACCTATTATAATGGATTTTATGAAGGAAATTGGCCAGGTATATTTACTGATTTACTGTGGACGACGATGTTTGGTCCAGATATACTTCTATCGTAAATTTCAGTTTCCTCCACCCTTGAGCTTCGTGTCACATCTGGACAGACTTATCTCTAAATGCTTTTCTTGAACTGAAACAATTTTGCAGACTAATAGACGCGTTTTAGCAACGGATGAGTGGCTCCGAGTAGAGGGGTGCAAACATGTGTATGCACTCGGTGACTGTGCTACGATACAGCAACGTAGAGTTATGGTGAGTAGTAACTTCATTGACTGGTGTTATGGCAAAATCAATGGAAAACCATACCTTGTGCAATTATTTAGTCCGTTCATGTAATTCTGGCTAGAAGGTCGGTCTTACAGAAGAACCAGTCCCAATCTTGTTTCTCATTGTGATGTTCTAATGTGACATTTAAGCTGACCGTGATTTTTTCAAGGAAATGAAGCCTGTTTAACTGCCCACGGTTACTCTTTTCTTAACATCGGTAGTGGCATTACAGGAGGACATTGCGTCAATTTTCGCCATTGCTGACAAGGACAAATCGGGAACTTTAACGGTGGATGAGTTCAAAGATGTGATCAATGATATATGCATAAGATACCCACAAATTGAGCTTTACATGAAGAATAAGAAAATAAGCAAGCACGTAAACCTCCTGTACTCCGATGGCAAAAAGGAGGTCAATATCGAAGAGTTTAAGGCAGCTCTTGCTGAAGTGGACTCTCAAATGAAGAACCTCCCTGCGACTGCACAGGTGATTGATTACTTGGTGATGATTATTTTATCAATCTTCTCTTCCCATCTAGGCCATGAACGATTATGTATGCAGTTGAAGATTGATAAATTATATGTGAGGCCTATTTCTGTTTCCTGTTTTTATTTCTTGTTGCTAACAGGTTGCTGCTCAAGAAGGAGCGTATCTTGCAAATTGCTTTAACCACATGAAGGAACGAGAAGATGATCCGCAAGGACCTCCACGGATCAGAGGATCAGGGCGTCATCGCTTTCGTCCTTTCAGGTACATTAATTTTTTAATGTTTTCCATATATAAAAAAGATGAGCGGACCTTCCTGTGGGGCTTCTTTCATGGACTAGAGCGAATAGCTCTGCTGTTTTGAGCACAAAAAACCAGAGGCGTATACATTTCTGATTTGAGTTTTTATTCAAAATGTTTTGCTTGAGGAGATGTCCCGACTTACTGTTTCGTTGGATATGTGCTCTGCCAATGGGCAGTGGCAGTATAAATTTCATTTCATATTTGTTGCACCTTCCCGATGCTTGATCGCTTGTGATAATACTCTCAGGTATAGACACTTGGGGCAATTTGCTCCACTGGGAGGTGAGCAAACGGCTGCCGAACTTCCTGGGGATTGGATTTCAATAGGTCACAGCTCGCAATGGCTTTGGTACTCGGTCTATGCCAGGTAAATTTTCCATTGCAATATCTTCTATAAAGTGCAAAGTAAATACAACTTTGAAGACATTCACGGACGATTGATGTTAACTAAAAAAGAAACTGCTAGAAGTTGGCAACTTATAGGTATGTCTGTCATGTGTATGAACTTCACGTGTGTGTTTAGTTTACCGATGCCTCTGAAAGACGGGTCTGTCCTCTGTTTGGAGAAAGAAAGAAGACACTGTTCTATGCTAAGTTAGCTTTTGAGATGGTTTGTTTAAAAATATTTTATCGGAGGACGTTTGCTTGCCGTCAATATGGTGATAGCATGATTAATTAGGGGTCCTCGAGCTCTCCTTATTTGACATTAACTATCTAATCTTTCTACTAATTGTGGATCTCTTTATTATTTCCTGTAGCAAGCAAGTCAGTTGGCGCACTAGAATGCTGGTTGTATCGGACTGGATGAGACGGTTTGTCTTCGGAAGAGACTCGAGTCGCATTTGATACCTTGTCCGACTTTGAGCGCCTTCGATCTGGGCACTTGATTCAATCATCCTTGTGTATCCAGTGGGAAATTTTGGTTGTCATAGTTCTGTTCACCCGGGCTTTTTTTTGTTTTCGCGATCATTGTTTTCCTTGTTCTCATGAACTGGCCGAGATATTTTGATAAGCAAATTACTTGTATTGATACATTCTTTATGTCAATTTTGCTCTGCTTTTGTGGCTTACATGGTGCTTTTGGAGCTTCTCTCTTCAGAATTTTAGCCATACCTAGAAGGCGGCTCAAATCTATATTGTTGTCTCTTTCATTGGTAGCAAATAGGTCATGGTGCGTATCCTTGTCCTTGTTCATTTCAAGCATAAGTGCCGATAGCTCATCATCAGAATCTTCAATCTCAGCCAATATACTCATTTCTTCTATTCGTTTTTCTAAAATTTTTGCCTTCTTCAACTCCTCTTTTGCTTCGGCAAGTTTCCCTTCCTTCTTCAACTTTACAGCTTTTTTCTTATGGGCAATGACTTGGGGATTATCTGCCGCCGATGTGCCACTTTAGACAAATCTTGAGGCGTACCTTTAACTAGATGAGATAACTCACTTTCCAAACGTTTTTTGTCAGACTTCTTATCTGCCTCAAGTAAATCTCTTTCGGACCATCCTAATTCTCTCAGCTCGTCATCAAAATCAGTTCTATCCTTTTTATTCTTATCTGGGACATCAACATTTTTCACTAAATCTTTTGACATATTGCTTGCTCCATAACCATCAAAAGAACCACTTGAAGGAGAAGCTGATTGCAACCCCCTCCTCTGGTTCTTCCCACGTACAATTTTGATTATATATCAGTCCCTGCGTTTAAATTTGATTATAAATAAAAGACAAAATTTTGATGATCGGATTATCCTTCCTAACATTAAACTACCTTATATATTCAATCTTAGAATCGATAATATACAAATTTTGATAGAGTTATTTATTGGTTGGATGTTAAATGGCAAATGTAATTGTGTACGAAGAAGCAGATAAAACCCAAAAACAAAAATAAATGTTTGAATTGATATTGTGCTATTTTCTAAATATTATGCATTTTCAATTTAAAAAACAGATATAAAAAGTTCAAATAGTTAAAAACAGTGAAACTAAAACATGTTTGTGAATGAGGAAAAACAATTATTTGGAAAATAAAATAACAATAAGAATGAAAAAATAATAATAACATAATTGTAAGAGTAATATTAATGAGCATTCCACCCAACAGTGAACACAATTCCATGTACTAATTAAGCGTACACACAACGTTTTTACCAGTATAAACTCAAAGAACAATGGTGTCCCTTTCTTCCCGCCTCTAAATTGCATTAGTGATGGAGGGATGCCAAGCTTGAACTATAGATTATTCAATTATGCACTCCGTGATACGAGTGTCTGGTATCTGAAATCTACATATTACATGACAATTGTCATTCTTCCCACGAATAGTAAAGAAATGTATGTTAGTTAAACAATTAGCAAGCATCATGAGAACTGTACAAGCTATAGTTAGTAGAAAGTCTACAATGCAGTCGGACGATTTTTATCGTTTCTAATATGAGAACATAACATTGGCAATGATTTACTAGAACTGCGTCTTCTCGAGTTCTTCATCTTTGTCATTTGGGATTGCATCTTTCTCCAGATCTGTTCCAATTCCCCGACTCTTTTCTGAACTTGTTGCAAGTTTGCAGCAAGAGCAGTATCATCCTTATGAAAATCAACTTGCCCAACAGCAGCAACACTCTGATCAGTACTATCTTTACTTTGTGATGATGCTGGTAGATCATTGGATATTATCGGAATCTGTCTTTGCAAGATCGACCTTTCGAGCTTCGACTGTTGCAAGAGACATAGTTGAGGGGGAAATTTGGAGTTTCTCATTAGATGCTTGCGAGTTTGCGGGGACAGTTTTTCGTAGCTAAATAGAGAACATATCTTTAGCTTGTCTCCTTCACACAACCCTTTGTGGACCTGTTGTAGATTATCAGAATATATGGTTATAAGCCGGGCGAAATCGATAAAATTTGAAGTAACTATCGTAGATTTCTTCTCTCCCAGTAACTTGGATTTTTAAAAACCACACAAAATCATACCTCTAAATAAATATCCACAGCTCTGCATATTCCATCATGAGTTTCTCTTGACGAATCCGGGAGGGCAGTGGCAAGAGCAATAAACTTGGATGGCTTCAAGCGAAAATCGGGCGCCACTTCACTGAGGTACATGTCCAATAGAGTGCCCACACTTCTCAATTTCGAAGAAGAACATTGAGAACTAGTACGAAGAAATTACTTCAAAAATCTCAATATCAGGCTAACATCATAAAGAAGAACACCACTTTGTAAAACCCACGATTCGAAGTAGGGTTTTATACTCAGAACCGGTCGGGTCGACCGTTATTTTTTGAGTTGAGTCAGAGCTCAGGACACGTGTACCGAGCCGACGCCGAAGGTCAGCGTGTGATGAGCTATGAGGGTCATGCATGACCCAAGTATACGATGATAACGCCATGAACACAGCAGGAATGTAGTCGAGTTGTCAGATATATGAGAGTATGTCAGCCATTTTTTTTATTATTTT